>CATIWR010001420.1:0-11263 GCA_949677035.1 Omphalea diandra | reverse complement strand
TCCATCAAAACGACGTCGTTTTGATGGCGGTATACCGACAGTATACCGCCAAACCGAACCTAAATACCGAAACCGAAACCGAAAAAACTCAAACCTTAATACCAAAAATTTTATGGTTGGACCGGTTTCGGTTTCGGTTCGATTTATCGGTTCGATTTTGGCGGTATACCGAATAAATACCGCGAAAATTTCAGCCCTATGCACAACCAAAGTGGCCGACGATCTCAAGGAACTCAAATCAAAACATCACATCTGTCAGCTTGTTGTCCGTGGTGTCGATGAAGAGCTTCGCTATGAACTTCAACCTGGCGTGTCGATCTTGCAAATTGCGCACTCGCAGTTGAAGGTTTAATTTAATAGATGGGAATGAACATTTGACCTATTTGATTTATTCGGTTTTATTTTTTATTAAAATTAAAAAATTAAATTTTATATTTTTGAAATTAAATTTAATTGAAATTTTTTTAAAAATTAAATAAATCAAATTAAATGAACTAAAATTTTATACATTTACAAATTGAACCAAATTGAATTTAAAAATTCTATTTAGTTTGATTTAATTAAATTATATATTTTTTAAATAGGTTTGATTTAAATTAGTTAAATTTATTAATAATTTTAGTTATTTGAATTTCTCAATTTTTATATAAAAAAATTAATTAAAATTGAAAATAAAAAGTTTTTAAACTAAAACTAAACTAAATCAATTTTCACTTATTTAAACTAATTGAATAATATTGATTTGATCTACTTCTTAGTTTAATCTGATTTTTGCTCCCCTATCAACAAAGACAGCTATTGTTTTTGAGACCCAAGGATTTTCGTTTTGTGGTTTGTAGGGGATTGAATTGAGGTCAATGATGGACTATATATATATATATATATATATAAGAATTTTTATTTATATTTTTATAATTAAATAAATATTTTTTTATATTTTATAAAATATAAATTTAATTAATAAAATTTAAAATTTAGACTATACTATAGAAGATTTTATTGATAAAAAAGATTTTTTTAAAAAAATTTTGAGGGGTTAAATTATAAAATATTTTTAAATGAATTTAAAAAGTAAAAGATTAAAATAATTTTTAAAACAGTTTTAGGACAGTGGCTCTCGCTAACTCCCTTTCATCTGTCATTGATTGAACGTGAGAAGACTCCCTTCCATTTTTTCAATTTGTTTTTTAAGTTTTTTTATTCACTAGAGAACCACTTAATATTTGTGTGAGCTTACGAGCGACGAGTAGTAAAAGTGAAAAACAAATTGTGCGGAAATGAATTAATAAACAAAAAAAATATATTTTTTGTTTTTAAAAAATGTGTGACCACTTTTTAAAATATAACTTTTCGTGAAAAAATCTAAAAACTTGGACTAATCAACTAGCAAGTTTGTTTAAGACCTTTAGAAGAAAGCAATATACATACACTGAAACTGAGATAGTCTTCCTTTTGCTTGAGATAAGACCCCATCAACATTCTAAGGAAAAACATTAACAAGAGAATTTAACAAGTGAACTACATGATTTTCATTAATAAAGACAATAAAATTGTCCAACTTGATTTTTATAGCAAGGTTGAAAGCCAACAAACCGCTTGGCAATATGCATGCAATCTGAAAAGAGCCCTTTTGGAACATGTAGCCCCATCAATTATCTTCATGTTCTTGTCAATAATGATAACAACAATGACATAATTCCTACTGGTGCATTTGAATACTGTAGCAACATAAACAACATAACACACATTAATATTTGATATAGAATGATGCAGACCAGCCTGAGGATTCTTCCTCTCATACACCTACAAATTAGCCTGCAAAAATTCATTAGTTAAGGTCTTTCCGAGTCGTGCCACAACCATATGATCAAAATGTTTCCCATTAAATAAAGATGCATTTCTATAAGGCCAAATGCTCCAAAGGAGGAATCCAAAACTAATTATTAGGATTAAGTTTTCATCTGTCAATTAAACTCTACCACCAGTCAGCCAAAGTGGCATGGGGTTTAAGATTTAGCTTATAGTTTAGATTGCTAGTAAACCATATTATGCCAACCTTGGGACATCTTAGAAAAAGAACTTCAGGTGTTTCAACACTGTCCCAACAAAATGGACTCGTTTCGATCTGAGAGTAAATGCCATTGGGATGAAATTTCTCACCAATTTCCAGATGAATATATTAATTTTAGTAGGCAAATTTATGCTCCATATATATTTCTAAAAGAGATTATTTCTCATAATAGTAGAATTGCCAACATTATCAATATTGAGATGCTTTTGTAAGATAAAGTATGTTGACTTTATACTGAATGAATCAAATTTATTGGGATACCATATCCATTTATCTGACAAATGTGGATTGCCCTTAATAACATCAAGCTCAAGGGCATACAATCCCATTCCCTATTTTTGACAATGTCACGAGCCCTAATGACTTTGCAATCGTGAGGCTTAGAAGAAGATAATTTAAAAGGGGATAAAGTATTCTAGTCCCAAACAAATATAGCTCCCCATCATTGACTGGCCTCAAAGCACCTAATTTAAGCACAAATCTAGCGGCTAAAATGCTTTGCCAACCCATGATGGATTGCTCCCTTTTTTAGCCTCCCAAAAGGTATAATTTGAAAAATATAGTGCTCTCATAATTTTTACGCAAGTAGAATCTGGTTTGGTAATGAGTTCTCAACCCTATTTGGTAGACAAGGCCAAATTAAACTTATGGACGCTTCTAAACGCAAGTCCTCCAAGCTTATTGGGTTTTAGTCACTGTTTTTCAACTATCTAAATTTAATTTTCTTAAATGGATATTTTGAAATCTTCAAAATTTAGCAAAAAGGGTGTTTAGTTCATTTGCAATTCCGGATCATTATTAATAGGCATTTAATTGATAATGGAAACAAGAATCTAATCTTTTCCGCAAAAAAGAAATTACCCAGAATCTTTTCAGAAATAAATTGCTTTATTCCATAAAAAAATAAAAGCGCATGTTTGTTTTCTAATGTTTACAAGTCAACTTCACTCGATTCTTCCCTCCCATCTTAACTCTTATAAAAACTGTTACATGCCGCTACAATGAATATAGTAATATCATATTTAAAAGTTATGTTTAGCTTCTCTTTTTTTAATAAATTTTGAATTGAATTTGATCATAATTTTTATTATCTGTATTTTTTGAATATTAAAAAAAAAATTATACCGGTGAGATTCATATAATAATATTTTGATCATATCAAATTCATATCTCACATAATAGTATATAGAATACCAAATATAACTTTGATGTAACAATACTTATTGAAGACTTTGTTTGATTATTATAAAATTGTTATAAGTGAAGAAAATAAACATAAAATTTTTTTTAAGAAAAAATAAATACAAAATTTGATATAGTCAAATATTAAAATATAAAAAATAAATTTTATAAAAAATTAAAAACAAAAAATTTAAACATATCCCACGTGGTGCGATATAAACCGTTTGCAAGTTGCGACTCTTATTCAAATCTACTCCATATCAAGAGTCAGCCGCTAGTAATCACTTGGCACTCTCTTTCAGCCCCGTTCATTTTCTTTCTTGAAATCATGGCTTCTGAGCTTGTTGCAGTTGAACTTGAACCCACCAAGCCAACGACTCTGCCTAGCCGTGCATACGTCACTCTCTTGGCCGGTGATGGAGATTATATCAAAGGTGTTGTTGGGTTGGCCAAAGGTTTAAGGAAGGTGAAAACTGCTTACCCTTTGTTGGTGGTGATTTTGCCTGACGTTCCGGAGGAGCACCGGCGGATCCTGCACTCACAGGGCTGCATAGTCCGGGAGATCGAACCTGTTTACCCGCCTGAGAGCCAGATCCAATTTGCCATGGCGTATTATATCATTAATTATTCTAAGCTACGAATATGGGAGGTATGTATGAGGAAATCTTACATATAATTAAGCGGGTAAATCCATTTAATATAGTTATGATAGACTGACCAAACACAATCACATATGGAAATTTTAATATAATAAAAAGATAAAATCAATAATAATAATTATTATTATTTTATAAAAATAGTTTTTAATAATAAATAATTAAATAAATATATAAATAGCAATATTTTTAAAATCAGTTGATTGATCACTTTAATTGATTTGATCCGACTAATTTAATTAATTAAGTATGTATCCTTTCATTTAAAACAAATCAGTCTATTGAATTTGTATTAAGCATTAAAATCATAAAAAAATCAATATATTTACAAATCACAGGAAATTAATAATAGCAATACCTTCTATAATTATATAAAAAGTAAATAAAAAACCGAAGAAATTTTACAAAAGTCCATCTGGATCTACCCTTGAATGAAATTAAAAATGAAAAGAAACAATATAAGAAGAAAACAAATTGAAACAAAGTAGAGTTACCTCAAACAGGAAAAAAAAAAAAAAAAACTATACCTAGTGATTTTAGATGTTATAGAGGCGAAACTTATGGCTATGAAAGAGATAAAAAGAAGAAAAGGAATGTGATTATGATTTAAGGGCAATTAACGTTATTGGTAAATACTAAAGTTTGGATTCAAAAGAAAGCAAGGGCAAATAGAGTGAGAGATTTGCTACTTATTAATTTGGAGAGAGTGACAAATGAGATTTTTTGGATGCAAAGAAAATCAGTAAATCTGATTAAAAGACTTATTACATATGCATAAAGATCGATGGAAAAAAAGAAAAATGAGAGCAGTATTTATTAGGGCTTGAATATTGAGAAGATGAGGGCTTGAGATTGCTTTATTGTTTTAAGGAGTCAGGAAAATGTGAAGACGACTCAGTTTTTTATTGACTCTGATTTTAATGGTGGATTGGATTTATTCAGTTTTAACGATATTGATCAATTTTGACCGATTTTTAATTCAAACAGTTTTATTGACCAATTGATTTTTAATTTTATCATTCAATTTACCAATTTAGTATAAATACTTGAGGAAATAAAAAATTCTTGATACTAAATTGCTTCTCTGATTGTCGCATGTGTCAATCTAAAGTCGAATTTTCATATTGAAAATGCCCTTTCCGGTTGATTTTTTGTGCCCTCTGGAATTATATGCAAACTAATCTAAACCCGCGCAAAGGCGTATTATCATTAATTATTTTTAATAAATATATTTATATTTTTAATTTATTAAAATGCTACGAATATGTTAATATATTGAAAAGTCAAGTCAATTTAAGATATTTTGTACAGTAAGCCTTTTTTTGAAAAGTCAGTATAAAAAATAATTTTCTATTTAATAAATACTAATGAAAATAGTTATTTTACACATGATAAATGATCTTAAAAATTATAAAAATAAAATAATTATTTAACACATGATAAAAGATATAATTTTTGAGATTAAATTATATACATACTCTATCCATACCAAATTAGATGTCGTTTTAGAAAATAATTATTGTCCTATAATACTTGACGTTTGACAATTGTCATTGAATATTAAGTAATTTTTTTGCAATTTTACCATTTATCTCTTTCATAATAATTGTTTCCTTTTAGAGTGCACAATAAGTATGAAAATAATTAATTAAGAGTAATAATATAGTTTTTTTTACTTATGTAATAATATATATTAAATACAATTTTTATGCAAAAATCTTAAACATTTATTATGGGACAACGAGAGTATAAAATGATCATTTTTAAAAATCAAAATAATTATTTATAATCATAATTGATGATGAAGATTTTCTCAATTTTAGGTATGTGTTTTTGTCTGTGTTATCTCTTATACTTTCCTGATATAAGAATTTCAGCTCATATATGAAGACATTTGAAAAGTTATGTATGAAGACATTTAATAGAATTTCAGCTCATACATGAAGATATTTAATAGATGTTACGTAAATAACATCTATTAAATACAATCTTTAATATATACATAAAAATTTTAAACGATATCTATTATGACGGCAGGAGTATAAAATAATCATTTTCAAAAAATCAAAATAATTATTTATAATCCTAATTAATGATGAAGATTTTCTCAATTTTAGATATGTGTATTTGTCGTGTTATCTCATATACTTTCTTAATATAAGAATTTCAGCTCATATATGAAGACATTTGAAAAGTTTCTCTCATTTCTCAAGGCGGATTATCATTAATTATTTTTAATAAATTTATTAAAATACTATGAATATATTAATATATTGAAAAGTCAAGTCATAAATTTCAATTTTAAGATATTTTGGACAGTAAACCTTTTTTTTGGAAAAGTCAGTATAAAAAATAATTTTCTGTGTAATAAATATTAGTGAAAATAGTTATTTTACACATGATAAGTGATCTTAAAAATTATAAAAGTAAAATAATTATTTAACACATGATAAGAGTTATGTAATTTTTGAGACTAAATTATATACATATAAAATAATCATTGTTAAAAAATCAAGATAATTGTTTGCAATCCTAATTAATGATGAAGATTTTCTCAATTTTAGGTATGTATGTTATCTGATATACTTCCTTAATATAAGAATTTTAGATTCTCATATATGAAGATATTTGAAGAGTTTTTAGATTCTCATATATGAAGATATTTGAAGAGTTTCTCTCATTTCTCAATTTTTTGATATGTTGGGCATGTGCTAATTGTTGGTGTTTCGTTTGACAATTTGAGTTGTAGTTCGTGGAGTATAGTAAGATGATATACTTGGATGCGGACATACAGGTGTATGAAAACATAGATCACCTATTTGATTTGCCAAATGGGAATTTCTATGCTGTTTTGGATTGCTTTTGTGATGAAGTATGGAGTTACTCTCCACAATTCAAGGTCGGATACTGCCAGCAGTGCCCTGAAAAGGTGACGTGGCCTGATGAGTTAGGGCATCCTCCATCTCTGTATTTCAATGCTGGCATGTTTGTGTTTGAGCCCAGCGTCGCCACTTACCATGATCTCTTGAAAACCCTCATGGTCACTCCTCCTGGCCTATTTGCAGAGCAGGTATATAATAACATTTTATATGATTTTAGTTTTTTTGTTCTGAATTGAGTTTGAACTTCTAATCTTATAATTTTAGAAATGGTTTCAGTGATTTTAATGTTAATCTTTTGGTTCCTATTGGGTTGGCAGGACTTTGTGAATATCTACTTTAAAGACGTTTATAAGCCACTTCCTCTTGTTTATAATTTTCTTGTTGTAATGCTATGGTTTCACCCGGAAAATGTGGAGCTTGACAAGGTCAAAGTTGTGCACTATTCTGCGACGGTGAGTATAATAACCAATTTTCAATGTCCTCACTTTGTTCTTAATTATTAGTCATAATAAAATTATTATTATTGTATAGGAAGGTAAGCCATGGAGTTATACTGGGGAAGAAGAGAACATGCAGAGAGAGGACATGAAAATGCTTGTGAAGAAATGGTGGGACATTTACAACGACGAGTCACTTGACTACAAGAAACCTGCAACGACACAGGATGATGTTGATCCAGTGTACTTGCCTTCCCTTGCAACAGTTGGCGTTGCACCTCCATCCGCTACTTGAAGATCTTCGAAAGCAATTAATTGTAGATCAGCATAAAAAGATTGCGCTTTGCACAAATATATTTGAATTTTTATAACATTATTAATAATAAATATGGAAAAAAAAGTCAATAATTTAACTGGTAATTAATAATATTTTATGATCTGTTTTGTTAGACAAATAAGAGGTAAATCGAGTAATATCATTTAGAAGGCTGATATGGTGTAATAAATAATTTTTTTTTTGGATAATTAGATATAAAATTTATTATATTTTTTATTCAATGTTATATTTTTTAATTTACTCTCTCTATTTAAAAAATATTTTCATGAAATCAAAGATAATTTTAACAATAACAATAATCATATTTAGCTTCATTTTTTAAAATATAAAATTTATTTATTTATCTACATTTTACATATTTTTTGGGTAATTTTTTAAATATAAACTTTTTTAAAAAAAATCTCAAATATCGTCTTCCTTGTGATTGCTACAATGCAATTGTGAGGAGCTAGGTCTACACACTCATGACGTAATACACTGAACCTACTTCATTTATATTTTATTTTATTGCCTTTTTTAGGTTTCCATAATCTTGTATGACTTTCTTTCATGGTCCCATCGTTTTCAATCACTGACAAGGGTGGGCCATCACTCTTTCTATATATATATATAAAAGTAATAGTATTGACATGGTCAAAAAACCAAAGGGGCCCTTTATCCCGCAGCCCTTCTTTTTTTCTTTGCTCTTTCAGATTCATTTTAAAACGTTTTAAAAGTTAAAAGTTTTTCTCTTTCATTGTATATATTATTTGATAATCAATATTTTAAGATTTTAATATTTTTATTTATATAAAAAAATAGTAAAACATTTTATATTTTTATTTTAAATTTAAAAATAAATGAAAATATTAAAAAATAAAAATAAAAAAAATTATATTTTGTTTTTTAGCGTATTAAATATTTGGCAGGACCATAAATCTATTCCACCTGCAACCAATGGTCATCCACTTCTTTTTTCTTGTATTGTGAGTTTATCTTCTTCTTCTTATTATTATTTTCATGAGTTTTAATTTTTTTTTTTGTTGGGTTTATTTTTTACTCTTTTTTTAAGATTCTTTTACCCTCTCGCAATCCTCATGTTAATGATTTTCACTTAGATGATTTTTTTTAGTTAATTGGTATCATGATTTCATATAGTTTTTATATTGACTAGTGAATTTTTATCTGTAATTTCCTTTTGAATTCTAATAATTTTTCACCTGCAAGCTTGAAATCAATTTCTTTTTTTTTTCCCCTAAGCAATTAGATAAAAATTGAAGATAATTGATTAGTAAGGAGTTTAATATTGATTTAATTATAGATGAGTTTAGCTTTATAAAATAAACGTCAAGTACAATTGAATGGGAATGAAAGTCGATTGTTGTATCCCAGTTTTGAGTTGGATACTTCATTGAAGGGTGCTATTGATTGGCCTAAAATAATATATTAATTAAATTGAAAGAGATGGAACAGGGTTTTCAGACTCTTGTTTTTTGACTAATCAACATAGTTAAGATAGCTAGAAAAGCCGGTGAATCAGGATGCGATTTCATTGCTTTCTTCTGATTTGTTGTATGTAGATATGTGGAGTTAATATTTTGTTCGATATGGCTTCGGTGATCTGTTGCCTGTGATGTGTACTGTATATTCTGCTGATTTTGTTTCCAGTTATAATATAATATACGCATCTTTTACTATTAAAAACAACAATTTAAATTAAAAAGGTAAACTGATATTTTACGATGCATTGACAATCATACAACTTTTTTTTTTTTTTTAAAAATTCTGTATAAAATCATAAGTTCTGTCTTACAAATTAAAGAAATTGGCATGATATCATCTTCCTCATTTTATGCAATTATAGAACAATTATTATTTATGAGATTTTTTTTTTTTTTTTGCATTATCACAGGTAACACATATTGAATTCTTTGAAAAACAAAGATATATAATGTCATGACTGTATTTGAGTTTCAGTTATTTCACAGTTTCTTTATTGTTTTTTTCTATCTTATTTAAATTTAATGTATGTGAAAATATGAATTAACAAATTATTATTGTCATAATTGATTTCTATGTGTTTAAATTAGACATTTGATTTGAATTTATAAATTGCATGAAAATAATTTATATAATGCTACAATAAATTTTGTCCCCCTCCCCCCCTAGAAAAAAATATCCTGACTTCGTCATTGATGGCAATATTTAATTTCGCTCATGCATCACTTAACTGTCAAATATATTTTCTTTATTTTGTTTGTTTTATATACCTCAACTATTTACATGTGACGTAACATAAATATTTTAGTCATTTGTTTGGTGCTGCATGGTTACATCATCTTTTATGATTTTATTCATCTATGCTTGTTTATAGTTTCCTATATTAATGTTGAGTGTTTGTTCCATCTCTCTCTCTCTCTCTCTCTATATATATATATATATATTAATGTTGAGTGAAAAATAATAATACAAAGGAACGCAGTACCGACTTATTCTAAGGCCCATGTTTTTCAAAACATATCTCCTATAAAAAGATTTTTTGTATTTTTTATTTGATGTGTTTAGACAAATTAATCAATAAACAATATTTTTCTAATTAAAAAAAATTAAGTTATTTTTTAAGGAAAATAATTTATATTTTTAAAGACAATAATTCATTTTTCACATTTTAATAAATTCATTTAAATGAAAAATAAATCATATAAATATATTTATTTATTATCATTAGTCATCTTAGTTATCATCACCCATCATTAATGATTGTTAGCCGACTGTGATTGTCAGTGACAAATAAGATCTATAAAAGATTATTTTTAATATATATTTTATATTACGTAATACATAGTATAAATATAAAATATTGATGGTCTAAATTTTATTATAATTTTATAACTTAAAAGAAATATAATATTTTTTATAATATATATTCTAAATGCTAAAAAAAAATATGTTACTCGTGAATGTGTCAACTACTATTATTAGGATAAATATCATTTGGCCAATGACACCCATACTTTTTTTTAAAAAAAAAAGAAAAACTTTTGCAATCACACGAACCTTTATTTTAAAAAAAAAAAAGAAAAACTTTTGAATCTTCTATCTGAAGGAACTCTTAAGGAAAAAAAAAAACTAATTAAGAGTTGAATTGGTGTCAAATATGTGTATTAATATTTTTAGAGAGAAAAACTGATAATTTAGAGGTACAGTGGTAGGAATACGATAATTTAAAGCTGATAATTTAGAGGTATAGTGATAAGAACATAATAATTTGGATTGGCCTTTTATATTAACCAAAATTTAATCGTTTTGATTAACATTAAAATGTTTAAGAGCAATAATCACAACATGATTGATTCTAAGATTTATTTGTGTTTTTTTTTCCCCTCCTTAGAATTGGAATACATGTAGATGCTAAAAAAAATCGAAAGAAAAGAAATTGGTTCTAAACTTAATAACTCATTGGCATTTAGTTTCTAATACCCCTAAAATCAAAACTAGTTTCATCAATCATTCTTCGCGCCTACAAGAACACATCGAACATATAAAGGAAAACAAACAAATGGCAATAGACAGATGCTTAATCCACAAAATTCAATTCAATAATTTTCTTCTCGAGATCAATGAAAAGCTTTTCAAAAGGGGGGAATGATCCAGATAATGAAAAACAATTCTATCGGTCTTCTCTCCTTCAGAATCTTACTGTGAACCTTTATTCCGTC
>CATIWR010001400.1:0-17158 GCA_949677035.1 Omphalea diandra | reverse complement strand
TATATATATATATATATATATATATATATATGAACTGTTAAATTAAGTGATTTTATAATTGAAAAATCAATTATAAATTATATGAATTTATATTTAGCAATATATTCATTGATTTTAGGTGTCAGCGGAGATGATATATTTAGAGTTTCCAACCAAAATTATTTGGTTTCGATTATTTTTTTTCCAACCAGGAATGATAGAACTATTATTGATAAAAAAAATAAGATAAACAATATGCAAGATTAACTGCGCTAGTTCCCTAGGAATATTAGACGGCCAGCTTAGCTTATACAACAACGCTTCCTATTTAGAAACCGAATCGGCGCCACGATTACAACTCCTAGGAACAACAACAAAAATGCAAAGTTCGAAATGGGCAACCAATCTTCTGATGCCCTTGATAACCAACTTAGTGTGCCAAGGAACTTCCTTTGTGTGTAATTGACACAATCTGTCACCATTAAGGAATCAGTTTCATCAACAATCCTAGGGAGATTAAGAAAGTTTGCGAACCCGACTGCGACCCGTAGAGCCGAAGCCTCAGCTAACAAAGGAGAGTGACAGTAGTACCTTTTAACAACCCCGTTAATAAGAGAGCTAGACCATTCCCTGCAAACGTATGCTGCCAACGATTTACAAGAAGCATCAACATTGAATTTCAGCACACCATAAACCGAACGTTGCCATTGAGAAGAGTTATGTTGAGAAGCATTCATGGGAGGTTCTTAGTGGTGTGAAACTAAATTCAAATTAGCTTGATATTATTCCCAGAATGAGAGAGCTCGATTCCAAGTAAGAGGAGGGTCTATAGGATGGTTTGAAAACTCTTTTTATTGTGTGCTAACTAGATTGACCAAACAACATGAGTAATAAGCTCTGCTTGTTGAGGAAGAGTCTGGATAGTCATCTGTTACCAATCGCTAAAAGACAGAAAAAGAAAAGTTAAAAAAAATCAAAATTAGAGTAGAACTATGTAGCCCTTGCATGGCTGTAATTTACCAATAAATGTAACACTGTTTCAGGCTCAAAATGACATATGGGGCAGAGGTTCGATTGCCTTCATTTTTTTTATTACTAAATTATCCATGGCTGCTACATTGTTTTTAGTACATTGCCATAGGAAGAACATTAACTTTGAGGTGACATGAAGTTGCCAAATAGAGCTTCGATAGCTCTTACGAAGCCTAGAATGTGATGAGGATGAACTGGTTGGGTTATTTGACCAGCTTCTATTAAAAAGAACTTTATATACCTTTTTTTTTTATCGAGAATGAGCACAAAATACTAGGATGCCACGCCAACTCATTTTTTTGAAATAGATCTCGACTGTAATTTTAGAAATCTGGTCTTTATCGGTCTGATTAAAAAGCTGGTTAAGGACCTCAAGCTTCTAAGATCTAGTGTCATGATTAATAAGATGTAAAATAACATAAATCTTAAAATAAGGAGGTTTTGCAAGCATAGCTTTGAAATCAGGTGAATAAGGAATCTATTTATCATCCCATATTCTGATAGACTCTCCACTACCTACATTTCAACAGTAATCAGCTTTAATTGACTCCCTACCCTAAAGAATGTTGCTCCAACACCAAGAAGATGACACTCCTTTTTTTGCTTGTAAGAAATTAGTATTAGGAAAGTAAATTCCTTTAAGCATTCGAGCATTAGGCTGTTTGAATCAAATAATAACCTCCTACTTGTCTTAGCAAGTAATGCATTATTAAGAAGGCAAAGATTCTTGAATCCCAGCCCACCTTTGCATTTAGGAACACAAACATTTGATCATTTACACCGATGAATAGCTGAAGAATTGTTAGAGTTAGATCTCAAAAACCTTTCCATAATTTGTTCCATCTTCAAAATGATGCGATTTGGCAGTTTGAAAATAGACATGAATTAAATAGGGATGGCTTAAGCAATGGCTTTAATCAAGACCTCCCTCCCTGTATTGGAAATAAGTTTACCTATCTAAGAGTTAAGCTTCATCTGAAGATGGTCAACCAATGATTGAAGGGTATGGATCTTCGATCTTCCCCAACTAGTGGGAATCCCAAGTAGTTATGTAGTGACGTTGACTCTTGCATGTTAAGAATTCTACGTATTGGTTTTTTGTCATTAGCGCTCATATTCAAAAGAAAACATAACCTCTAGAGACCAAGTTATGAGCTTTTGATGTTGATTGTTTACCTAGGATCAAAGTGTCATCTATGAATAGTACATGAGAATTGTTGGGCAATGAGATTTGATCTTCATTCTCTATATAAGCTTAGAATTAACTCCCTTATCTAACATTCTATAAAGCACATCCAAAGAAAAAATGAAGAAGTAAAGGGACAAAGGGTCTCGTTGCCTTTAGCCTCATTTTAGAGTGAAATATTTTAAAGGGACCTCATTTATCACAATGCCAAATTGAACTGATCACACATACGTTATCACCTTGTCTACCACTAGCCTGTGAATCCCATTCTCAATAGGACACATTCCAAAAACACTAGTCTAGCTTGTCAGAAGCTTTCATCATGTTAATCTTCATTGTCATGTGTCTGAGTTTGCCCTTTTTCTTGTTCTTCAATGCATGAAGACACTCATGCATAATAATAATGTTATCTTGAATCACACGATTAGATATAAATGATCCTTGAATAAGAAATATAATAGATAAAAGAATTAGGGCAAATCTAGAGACAAGAATTTTGGAAATTACCTAAGATAGAAAATTGGTGCAACTTATCGGTTGATAGTTTGCCAATGTAGAGGCAGCTTTGGTCTTAGGAATCAACACCAGTTTAGTTTTGTTTAGATTCCTCAAAATGGCACCAGTTACAAAAAAATTCCTCATCAAGACAAAACCTTCTTTCATTATGTTCCAATACTTATGAAAATATAACCTTATGAAGTCGTCTGGTCTGAGCATTTTATGAGGTCCTAATGCAAACAAAACTTTTGTAATTTCATTATTAGTCACCTTAGAGCAAAGCTTAGCATTCATCTTAGGGGTAAACATTTAGGGGGGTGTTATTCAATACATCTTGGTTGAAACCCCTCCCTTTTTTATGAAATAACCTCTTAAACAAAATAGAGCATATTTTACTATGTTTTTTTTTATCACCTTCCACTTTACTCCCATTCTCTAATTTTAGGCAATGTACCCTATTTTTAGACCTTTTTATCATAGTAGAGAGATAGAAGTATCTGGTATTTCTATCTCTGCATTTTAACCGACACTGTCTTAATTTATAGCTCTAATATGACTTGTCCTGAATATAAAGGTAATCTAATTGCTTTAAGAGTATATTTTCCATCTCTTTACAATCAATGGGTTATTGTGAATAACATCAATCTCTCTTCTAATCTCTTCCATTTTCTTTTTAGTAATTCCCACATTCCTTCTACTCCAGTTTGTTAAAGCTTTTCTATAATCATGAAGCTTTCTGTAAAAGCTCTTAGAATTACCTTATTCTTGTTCCATTGTTTGAGCTTGCTCAATAATTCCTTTACACTTAGGCCTGCCTACCCATCTCGACTGAAATAAGAATGGTTTGTGATACGGATGAGTAAAGCAATGTAAGTAAACTAATAGCAGTTAATGATATTAACCAATAAAACTTCCATGCTAGAGGAATGCATTATGATAGGCCTCTTTCCATTCTAAATTTACTAAACCCTTATCCAATCTAGCTCGAATATTGTCACTGCCTACTCTGTGATTCATCCATGTGAACTGATTTTTAGTAAATCCTAAGTCCAACAACCCATTATCATCAATGTACTTGTTAAACATTGTAATTTCCATCCATGAACCTCCTTTCCCTCCATTTTTCTCATTGAATCCTATACAAGTGTTAAAATCCCCTATGCATAGCTAAGGAGAATCCACTTTCACCTGTAACTCAGAAATTCAATTTAACACCTCCTCATTCTGACTAGAATAAGGATTTCCATACACTTCAATAAAGTGCCAAGTCTTATATTCTTTAATAATAACATCAATTAAATGATCAAGAAACCCCAAGACCTCTATCTTCACATCCATGGGCCACCGCAAAGCTAATCCACCCAACCTACCCTTCAGGTCTATATAGTGAGAATGCATAAAACCCAATCAATTTCTAACTCTTTCTATATGCTTTATTTGATGTTTGATCTCAATCAAAAAAATAATAGAGGGGTAGTGAGAAAATATGAGCTCTCTTAAAGCCAAAACTGCCCGGGGTTGTCCAAGCCCTTGGTAATTCCAAGCTATGATCATCATGCCTGTTGTGGTGATTTTGAGTCAACCATTAAGGCTTCATTGACAGTACTTAAAACAATTTCGAGGGTTTGAGATAGCTTCTTTAAACATACTTTCAATTATCGGTTCCTTTAAGGATACTACACCTTCAATATTAAATTGAAGGGGTGAAGCACGAGAATCATCAATTAAAGAAAGGGAGGGACTGCAAATGGTACGATTTCCAAGTGGTGAAGGACCGGGATTGTGATAGTTGTAGACCATGGTTTTTAGTTTGCATTTTTTATGTTTGATATTGGTTTTGTGAGTGGTGTCTTTGTTTTATCCATTGGAATGGGGCTAGGAAAAGAGGGTATGACAATGGACTTTGCACTAGTGAATGAGCTAAAAAGATTTTTAGGGATTTTAGTTTTAGGCTCTAAGGATGAGATTATGGGTTCAATACCTGGGTTAATGATGGCCCACCGCTAGTAGCAAGGTTTAGGATTGAGACATGGCTATAGTCTTTCCTCTTCAGGCCCAAATTCTCTTTGTCTGCTTTCTCCACACTTTTGCAATCCAATTTAGAAAAACACATATTTTGCCCCTGCACTTTCATTTTTTAAGTTTTGCCTTTTGCACTTTTATTTCTACAATTTGTCCTCATATGCTCTTATTTTTGTTATATTTCCCCCTTCATTAACAGAGCATGGAAACAACATTATAACATGGAAACATCGTTATTATGATATTTCAACGTATAAATAGTTGACATGTGGACAGTTATACGTGAAGTGAAGAGTAGAATATCAAATACTCCATCTCATCTCTTTCTTCAATTTAGGTTAATATAGGTGCTAAGATCTTTTAACAACATATTCCTTCTTCTTCCTCAACTAATGATTTTTTTTTTTTTTTTTGCAAATCTTGTCTCAATTCTTCTTCTTTTATTTCAATAATAGAACCTGGTGGAGACGATTTAAGGCAATTTAGATGTCTTGTGTGTGAAATAGACTTTAGTAAAAGGCAACTAGAATTTGTGAATGAGATCTTGGATGGGCATATCGAGAGAAATTAATCACTAATTCAAGTTGGAGAGACATATAGTTTTGTTAAAGCAAAAAGAGAGGATGTTGAGCACATGAAGGGGCCTCTATAAGAAATGAAGGATGAAATGGAGGTTCTGAGTGCTAAAAATTTTCATTATCTTTGAGAAAGTGAATTGTGAAGAAAGAAAGTGAAATGGTGAAGATAGAGAATGATGTGTTGAAAAAAGATAATAAAGTTTCATTATTGTTATATTTAAATAGAAGATGACAATTTTTGCTTTTGATTTTTGAATTAAAATATTAGATTCTAGGGTTTTTGAGTGTGTTAGGTGAATTTTCAAAAATAACTCTCATTCAAACTCTTGAAAATCAAACCACTCTCATTGCGCAACATGTTTATTAAATGCACCAACGTACTATTAATGAGGATGAAAATGTTAACAAAAATAAAATTACAGAGAGATACTTTATAGAAATAAAAGTGCAAAGAGTGAAATTAAAAAAAAAAAATGAAAGTGCTTGGCTTAAAATATTAGTTTGTTTTAATTTTTCCATTTGGTTACCCAATTGTCCGAAGGACCATGATCTCCATAATGGATAGACCCGTGTAACTCCTTGGGTCTTTTCAACTGGAACCGCATTTTCTGGGAGCTGATTAATGGAGGGCGACTCCTTCCTGCTACTCCATCATCATCCTCTACTCTTCAATTACAGGTTTCACTTTCACACACCTGTCCTTCAATGCAGAGCCTCTCCCTGTGCGATTGAATCATACGATGACGTGCTGATTTTCAAGCTCTAGTTTCAGCATGGATTAAACCTCTGTTCTGATCCATGGGCTATTGTCTTCTCGAATTAAATTCCTCGTACTTGTTAACATGGCTCACGATGCCACATTTTTGACAAAAAGAAGGTAGACGCTCAAAGAGGAATGAAACCCACTTCTCAATCCCATTCTGTCTGTTTATGAACCCGAAAGGAAGACCTTTATGAACATAAATCCAGACACCTATTCTCATTTTTGAACTCCATCGAGCTGAGTTCCTTATGGCTTCAACATTCTTTCTCATCATTTGGTCCAAAAGGAGACCACGCACCAGAACCCAAAACTTTTCCTTTGAGAAATCTATTTCTTCAATGGGAATGTCTGGCTACCACTTCCTAAGCACCAAAAAATTACGTTGGACATTCCAAGGGACTCCCTCTTGTACCCTTTTATTTTTATTTTTTGTCTCTCTTTGAGAAAAACTTGAAGAGGAATGTATTGGGTGCACTGAGAATTTCAACCTCAAAGCCATTTTGTATGGTCGATACACTGGGCAAAATGTTCCTGATGAGGCCTCAGCTATAGTGCTTTTCCCCAAACATAGTGCCCACCAATATTAGGCTTAGAACATCATGGGCTGCCTCCATGTCTGTGTCTAGTTCCAGTGTGCATATTGAATGGTTTAGACTTTCCATCTCTACAGGTGATAATTGACTAAGCTTGGTTTTATGGAGGTCCATGGGGAAAAAGAATAAAAAAAGGGTGATTGGGCCCAATTCATAAAGGAGTTAGAAGAGAATTAAATGTAAACAACAGGTGAGAGTAAATAAGGGAGAGAAAGTAGTGATCTGAGAGTGTGACAGAAGAAAGAAAAACCAAGGTAAGGGTTGAGGGATGTCAAGAACAAGGATAGACTTGAAGATTAATTTTCTAATCTTTTCTCAATTTCTTATCTTTTCCCATCAAACAATTGTGTTGGATAGAGATGTTCTACAATTTTATTAGGCTTTGATCATTAATCGATAAGTATTATAATTTCTAAATTTACAATTAAATATTTTGTAATCATTTTAAATTTAAACTTAAAATTAGCTTCCTGTAACAATAATACCGAGCGTGCTCTTAGTTCAATTAAAATATGAGCTAATGGAAACATAGTTTATTTTACTATTCACATGTTTTATAATGCATTATCTATACATGTATTTGTTGATATTAATAAATTATATTTAATTAATTAAAATGAAATTATACTAATTTAATAAATTAAAATTTAAAAATTAAAAATAAAATTTTTTTGTGCAAATATTCGGAGTCAACTGATGCATTTGGACCCTTTGTTGCTGTTATCATCTCTAAATTAATAATACTCCTGTTTATAAATAAAATAAAATAAAATGCCGCAATGGAACACCAAAAAACAAAAAAGTTGTAGTGCGTTTTTTTTTCACTTACAAAAAACTTACTTTTGACATTTCTTGGAAAAAAAAAAAATCTTGTGGCCTAATCACAAACCTTGCCGTCCATTCTCATCCTCTCTTTTGGCAACTACTAATATCACTTTTGACCATGCGCAACCCAAATTAGAACCCAACAAATCAATCCTCTTAAATGTCTTCTTCGTCGGACGAGCCAGTGACTCCCGCCGGCAGGCTATTTCTGCGGCCGGAAATGAACATCATAATCCACTGTGCACTTGGTTTCAAACACCACATCGACATAGACGCGGTAAAAACCACCGTAAGGAACTCTTTCATGGTAAAGCACCCAAGATTCTGCAGTCTCCTAGTTCATGACCAGAATGGATTCGAGCAGTGGAGAAGAACGGAGGTTGACATCGACCAACACATCATAATAGTCGACACCGACGCCGGCACCATCACTGACGGTGGTTCTGATGATGTTGACAGAATAGTGAACGATTATATAGCAGATTTATCATTGAGTACCCCACTTAGCAGTGACAAGCCTTTGTGGGAAATCCATTTGATGATGAAGAGAAAGTGTGCTATATTCAGAATTCATCATGCGCTAGGAGATGGGATTTCCCTGATGTCGATGTTGGTGGCATGCTGCAGGAAAGTGGAGGATCAAATGGCGCTACCCACCATCGTCACTGGTGGCCCGAGAGATTGGAAAGGAGGAGGGAAAGGGAAGGATTGGAGAGGGGTTATGATGGGAGTTTTGAGGATGGCTTTCTTTAGTTTGGTTTTCTGTTTCGAGTTTGTATTGAGGTGTTTATGGGTTCGTGACCGGAAGACGGTGATATCCGGTGGTGATGGGGTGGAGCTGTGGCCGAGGAAGCTGGCTACTGCTAGATTCTTGATCGAAGACATGAAAATAGTGAAAAAGGCTGTTATTAATGCGGTAAAGTATATTTCTTTTATTCTATATGCTCCGATCCATTTTGCTTTGATTTTATACCTCATACCTAATTTTTACGAAAATGCTACATAATCGCTGAGCGACAGCAGATAGTATATTGCTGCTGCTAAGTGTGTTTGTATTTATTTATTTTTAAATAAAATTTGAACTGAAACAATAAATACAAATAATATATAAAATTTAATTATTATAATTAATATAATATTATATATTTAAACACAATTTAAGGAATCACTATTAAGCCTTTATTTGATTATTCAACAATATGTAGCATGTCGTGTATAACATTTTAAGCCTTTAGAGAGAAAAATTACAACTATTGTGTCTTGGAAAAGAGTCTAATGAAAAAAAAAAAAAAAATCAGTATTTTATTGACTAAACTTACTACAGTATGTTTACCTAATTCTAGCGCCGGCGACTCGTAGCTGGCGAAAATTCCTCAGAATTTTCATGTTCTTATACTTATAATAGCACATAATCTCAGAGTGTAGCAAAAAGAAAGTTTACTAATAAAATTTAAATTTCTATATTCACTGTTAAATAATTTCAGTTGTACTAATCAACCAGTTCTAGATGTTTTTCATTCAGACTTCTGTAAATGAATTCGTTGAATCTAATATATATATAAAAACCAAAGTAAAAATAAGTAAACATGTTGATGTGCTAAAATTTTAGATTCAACGTGTTGTGTATTTTGTATGTAAGTCAACATGTTGATGTGCTAAAGAATAAATGAATTAACTCTTTGTTATATGATTTAAACAAAGACTCTTGATCATCCAATGTATTTTGTATGGGGGTAATGGGACAGTATCATGTGTTGTGTATTTCTGTTCTGAGACTCTTGATCACCCAATGTATTTTGTATCTATCAATATTTTTAAAATTAGATCGATCAAATAATTAATTAATTGACTGATTTTTAATTCAATCAATTTGATTGATCTGACTAATTCAATTTAATGAGTTAAATAATGAATAAAATTTTAACAATATTACTAAAACAGCTTTAAAAATATTAAAAATATAAATATATTTATAATAATTAAAAATAAAAAATATTGCAAATTAGTCCAAATTAAAATTGTACCAGTCATTGATATAATTTCCAATTTTATTAGTCCAATTTGATTCGTACGATTTTCAAAATATTAGTATTTATTTACTATATCTATTAGTTGATAATTGATATGGCAATATGCTATGTATGCAATACATTAATTGTAAATACTATTCTCTTATATGGTATATTTAAAATGATTGCAATTATTGTATTAATTAATACTTTAATACTTTAAATTATCATGATTTTATGAAAAAGTATATTGTTCTTTTTATTAATAAAAAAACTAAATTTTTTTTATTAATGAAAAGAACACACATAAAGTCCTCAAAATGAAGTAGAAAGATCCTTTACAACCCATTATGAATATTAATTTAATTACTCAAAGGAATTTATTATTTTTATACGCTATGTATGCAATACATTAATTGTAAATACTATTCTCTTATATGGTATATTCAAAATGATTGCAATTATTGTATTAATTAATACTTTAATACTTTAAATTATAATGATTTTATAAAAAAGTATGTCATTCTTTTTATTAATAAAAAAATTAAATTTTTTTATTAATGAAAAGAACACACACATAAAGTCCTCAAAATGAAGTAGCATGATCCTTTACAACCCATTATGAATATTAATTTCAGTACTCAAAGGAATTTATTATTTTTATTTTATTTTTAAGTTTAATTTTCAGAGATAATACCTAAAGCTAAGTAATATTTTAAATATACTAAATTGATGTGGAAGGACGACCCATCAAATTTCAAAGACAAAAATTCAGATATATATATATATATATATAAACCAAAAGGAACTCTGGCACAGAACACATAGAGATTATGAACAAGTGGACTTAGTAGGGAACTATATATCTCTATCAGGTAAACCGTCCAATAATTTATTTAGGTTGATTAGACTTCAAGTGAAGCCTGCTTTATGTATAATGTCTTGTATTGAAAGGGAATGAAATGTGTGTTTCGTAAAAATTATAATTTTCTCCATGGAAAATCACTAATCAATCAACCAATCCTAATGTTCGTTAGGATATAATTAGGGAAGAAAAATGTCATTGCCAAAATACAGTAGTTCCCATCCTATTCTGATAGTTGGTTATATTATAAATCTGTTAAGCAAAATTGTCCAAAATGTTGTATCTTCTTTTGATTTAATTTGGGCTTTGAGAGCAGTAATTAATTAGATATAACATTGGTATTTTCTTTCCTTTGATTTGTCGATAACTTGTGGTTATAGCATGACATTTGATTGTGTCCCAATGTAGACAATTAACGATGTTCTTCTGGGGGTGATATCAGCTGGATTGTCAACATACTTGGATCATCGGTCGCCAAATTGTAATTCCTATTTTTATCATTGCTTTCTTTGGTACCACAAAAAGCAAAAGCTTCACCAAATATGGGGAAAAAAAAAAGCACACAAATGAAAGCTTCACCAAATATTTTACTTCTGAATTGTATTAAACGTCATCTAACCTGAGTTCATTATCTTTGATAGCATTGCAGGAGGGTCAACAACTAACAGGAGTAGCAATGGTTAATTTAAGAGAGCAACCAGGATTGCAGGTCAGTTATCCAGGCACTTTAGCCCCGTCCATTGCCTGTATTGTTCAAATATATAAATATATATATTTTTTTACATCAGAAATCTTAAAAATTTAAATATTGTTAGAGTTTGAATCCTTAATCTCCTGTACACAGATCTCTAAGCCCATAGCTTGATGATTAATGTATTTTACATTTATGCCCTTAATTATATTTAATAAGAAAATAAATATACTTTACTAGTTTAATAATTAATGAAGGTAAATTAGAAAAATTTAATTATAATTAATGAAAATAGACATATTTTAGGACATATAAAAAAGAATAGTGGATAATTTTTTAGGATAAAGAGAGTATATAATGCATGACTTATGTATTATTTCAGTTTTTGACATTTCAATTATGTGAACATTAAATTTCTTGGCTGGTTGTTCAGGATTTGACTGAGATGATGAGAAGTAATTCAACATCTCGCTGGGGCAACAAATTTGGCATACTTCTACTGCCTACTTATTATCATAGTGGTGACCCTCTACAGCATGTGAAGAAAGCCAAGGTCATGATTGACAAAAAGAAGCAGACATTAGAGGCTCACTTCTCATATAAAATTGGAGATTTAGCAATGACATGGTTAGGAGCAAAGGTGAAAATCCATATTTCAAAATTAAGTGGACACACGAACACAAATTTCAAGTCCATATTCTTATAGATAAATTGATATTTTGTTCCTGTTGTAGGTTGCATCTTTGCTTAATCACAGGATTCTCTGTAATACTACGTTTACCATCTCAAATGTGATTGGACCAAAAGAGGAAATTACAATGGCAGGCAACCCTATAACATTCATAAGAGCATGCACATCGAGCTTACCCCAGGTACTCTCGGCAAACTCTACAGGTTTCTAATGCATATTTTTAGTAATTTTTGGGGTTACCAATTTAGTTGAAAGAAATATATGTTTTTAATGGTTGGTGACATATAGGGTGTGGCAATGCATATGGTGAGCTATGCAGGAAGGGCCGACATGCAAATAATGGTGGCCAAAGACATTGTCCCTGACCCAGAATTTCTTGCTAAATGCTTTCAACAATCCTTGCTTGAAATGAAGGAAGCAGCTGTAGTCAGCTTATGAATCCAGGAGGGTTAAAGATTTTATTGCAAAGAATGGGTAATTTATAACTATGATCATCCAACTAAGTGCTATTATGGTTATAAAAATATGATTTTACATAATAATAATAATAATAATAATATTATTATTATTATTCAATTTCACATCATCCGGCCACAGAGGTATCTGCCTCATATACTAATGAGGCAAATAGAGGATTGAAATGTCTGAGATTTTTGATTTTGTCATGTCGACTAGACAATCCATCATCTTCTTCAATATATTTTATTTTTAACAAAAAAATGTGATTTTCTTTTTTAACTTTCTTTTCCCATCGTTTGAGAACAATAACTGGGATTTAGGCTTTGCAAGTTTTTTAAATTGGTTTATAATTAGTCTTAAATTTAAAAATTAGCAAAGGAATCAAAATTGAACTATATTACTTAAAAACAGTTTGATCCAATACTTTAATGAGAATCATGTCAAAAATTAATCAATTTGAAATCAAACCTCTGTGAACTGAGCTAAACCATGAAACTTGGACCCATACTATTCACTATATATGTGTGTGCATTTTGTGTTATATATGTATCATATATACTAAATATTAATAGTTATAAGTATAAATGCAATACATAATCTAATTATATATATCATGAACTATTTATACATAAGATATAAATATATTATAAATATTAATTATAGTTATTACATAAATAAACAACTAAATAATTAGTTAGTAACTTGTTATAGACTTCTCTCTCTCTATATATATATATCTATCTGTCTATATATATATAGACAAACACTACATAGCATAGTTTTATTAGTTTTATAATTATGAAATTTGTCTATAACCAAGTTTATATATTCCTAAAATAGATATAAATAAATAAATTTATAAAATACATGTTCTACAAACTTCACAGTGATATTTTATATATGTAAAATAGTAAATAACAAAATCAAAATTGAACTACAAAAAATTTCAGAAGTGGATGTAGAAATTTCATATCAAAGTGGAATGAAGAATGAGGCTTGCATCCTATTGAAAGTGGTATGGCTTTCTTTTTCCTTTATACTTAGCAGGTCATAATTTTTTTTTTTTGGGGTAATTATGTTCTAGTTGGATTAAATGGATATGATAGTTTATTATTTTTTCAAAATATGAGATTAGATTTTTTTGGTTTAAAATTAAGAATTGAATTTGATTGAACTAATCAGAATTAAAAAATCAGACTGAATTGGATGATTTTTTTTGGTCGAATTAGGTCTTTAAAAATTCAGTTCGTTCGCATCCCTTTCAAAAAATCAGCTTAAGATCAGGACTCTGCGGCCCTACGAATAATTGTGTATGCCTTTATTCTGATCTTGCACCGCCGCTGCTAATACCATATACCTTCACCAAATATCGAACTCTACACTCTCCTGCACTATTATTGATGAGAGACCATGTTTGACCCAAATCTCAGCTGGATCTCCACGGATGAGCTCAAACTTGCTGCCAAGAACTTCTTCATCCAATATGATCATCAGCTACGATAGCTTCCACTTTAGCAATTTCGACAATATCATCATCGCTCTCATGAAACTCGACCCAATGCCTCTAAAAACCAACTGGGTTATTCTTACTTTTTTCTTTTCTTTTTGTATGTGTTTGTGCTATGTCATTATATGTTTTCTTATGGCTTCATAGTAGAAAGAGTGGATCTTGAATTATTTGTTTCTAATGGGAAGCATATACGCTTTGATTTAAATATTTAATAAGGGAATCGATGATTTTGGCGTTATACATAAGATGTTTGAGAACATGACAGAGAAAAATAGGTACTACCATGTGTCTCGTATGCAATTTTTGTTAATCTGCTGCCAACTTTTCTTCTTCAATTCTTTATGTTTAATGTTGTTGGTTGAGGCAATAGGTCAGGTCTTAGCTCCCTTCTATTTTCCAACGTATAAAAAACATGAACACTAATGAACAATGCTCATCTTTACATTGCATGAACCTTCATTATAACAATTTATCTAAAAGAAGACCTTCATTTGTGGATTTCAAAACAGTTTTGGTTCGATTTAATTTTTAATCCGATCTTTTCTTCTAAATTAATACAATTCAATTTGATTTGAGAGTCACATGCTCATCCCTACCAAATACGAAACATCTTGTTTACTCTCATTTATTTCATTCTCTTAGAAAGCCTAGATATATAATAAGAAAAACACTTGAATTCAGTCCAAAATCCATAAACCAAACTGAATGAAGTTTTTTCTAACTAATGATATATTGGAACAAAAACAGAGTCATAACAAGGATCCTTAAAATGCTATTGTAAATTGAAAATCCTTGCTTGAAAGGTTTGAGTCTGCTCCGATGCTGATCTCTCATCTTTGGATTCATTAAGACCAACAACAACCAATACCACCACTTTCAATCTCTCTTCATCCTCTGTTTCGCTTTTTCTCTCAGCAAGCATTATCATGCCGGTTGTTGGAACTTTCTACCAGCAAGCATATGGAGGTAAATAACTAGTTGCTGGAATTTAAACATCACAGGTAGAAAATCATTCAGCCAAAGAAATGTCCTATCAGGAAAAGAAAAACGAAGATCACTGCCAATCATCATTTCAAATATCATCGCCACTGGCATAACTCATGTAGTATTCAAATGCCAAAATATGAAACAAATTTCAATAATAAACAACTAAATGTAAGGGTAGATATTCTAAAATCTCTACAATAAACAAGTAAATGTAAGGGTAGATATTCTAAAATCTCTTCATCTTCATAAAACTTAAATTCGATAGACCCACTTTATTTCCTCCAAACCATAAACTTCATGAAATTCTGGAAGCCATTAGTGCCACCAATATATATGCTCCAGCACAGCAGCGCCTGCTTCAAGAGAACCATATCTGTAAATGCATTCATAATCCACTCTTAAGGAATTCAAGTTCCCCTTTCGCCCTTTTTTTTTGCTCCATAACCATCCCTTAGCTGTACACTCGAACTCATCCAACATTTCCATCACTTCACTTGGGGGCCAGAATCACATGCTAACCTAATAATGCTTCACTCGGTCATCATAAGCTTCGGATTAGAACTTTCCGACTCTGCAACACATGATCAACAACTATACACTATAAACAACTTCCATCTTAATGGTAGTTGCAATCAACATTGGATCTACTCCAAGAGATGCAAATAATACCAAAAAGAGAAACAAATACATAAATTAGCATTCACTAGCCTGCATTTGTCATGGATTCCATCATGGCCATGTAACGCTTAAACTTGGTTTTTACCTTTCTTAGAGACTACTGCAACATATCATGGATTCATTAAAAGTACCTGCACGAAATTACAAAACATAAACTAACGGAATAGGAAAAGTAATCAGCATTGCACGAAGTTGCCTTGTCTTCCAATCTTGCTTCTTGCTCTATGGTTGCTCTTTTCAAGGTTTGCGGATGATTCTTGATGCCCAAAATCACAAGGCTTTAAGCTTTCCTATAAGTCACAAGGTTTGCTCTATGGTTGCTCTTCTTGATCTAATTTTGCGTCATGCCTTTTCTTCAATTTAAGTTGTTTTCTTTCATTCCACCCCTAGAAAACATCAATTGCCATGTATTAGGTCCGTTTATATGCAAAATTAGATCAGGATACATGGATTTAAAAGGGAATAAAGCCATTAAATATGCGAATTATGACATTAAACAATGTGGAGGTTTACGCAAGTCTAAGCTTTCTTTGAAATCTGTAAGGATTCCAATGTTGACGCTCTCCTCAAAATCTTGGTTTTGAGATTGTTCAATAACCCTTTTTTCCTTCTTAACTTTTTTGATAATTTATGCTTAGGCAACTTCGAGTTCTATTAATTCGTACTAAAACCAATTTTAAGACTGCAATTTAAATATTTTTTATGAGATCATTCGTCCTTATTGTGTCTAAAATAATTCTCCTGAATCCATTTCTCCTTCATGTCCATCTGATTAATGGTGAGTTTTATAGATTTAAAGTTGAACTAGGTGTTTAATTATTAAAAAAGTGTGGAAAAGTTTGTATTTGTTAAAAATGAAAAGAGAGGGTTTTTTTTTCTTTGGCTTATTAAGGTTTTTTAAGTGGAAAAATATAAAAGATATGATGCGGTTTTATACTTTTTTTATTTTAGAGCCGGTTGAATTTTGTGACAATTTGAAATATGTGATTCAACTTTACCATCGCTTTTAGGCCAAATTCACTAATACTGTTAAAATTTAAAATAGTAATGCATTTTAAACTTTTATCTTCTTTCAGATCTTCAATTGAGAGTGAATTTTAATAAAAAATATTAAAATTTTCATATATTTTTAAAAATACATTTAAAAATAATTAAAACTAAATTTTAGAAGGGTAAAAAATATTTAATCAAACCCTAAAAATAAAAGAGTTTAAAAAAAATTAACAAAACCCAGATTTTCTCTTTTTTTCTTATTAGCCAAACACCATAACAAAAGTTTTCCCTTTTCTCCTCTACCAAATTGAAAAGTTTCAACAATTAAAATCCATAAACCAAACTCAAAAATGAAAAGCAAGAAAATTTCCCAAATAATCTGTTGTCCCTAGGCACCAATAAGAGGGGTTGAATTGGTGGATAAAAATTTTAAAACAAAGATAAAGGGGAAAAGATAGAATAATAGAGACACAAACAATTTATAGTGGTTCGGACAAAATTGACCCTACGTACACTCTCCAATCACTCAATTGGGTATTTCATTATCTCAATGGTGTTTTCAAGCTCACACCCAACTTATACAACTTGTGTTTTGATGGCTAACACACAACTTTACAACAAAGTGTTTTCTAGGCTAACACAAAACCTCACTCAAGTGTTTCACTAGGCTCACACTTAAACCTTTCTAAAAGTGTTTTTACAGGCTAACACCAAACCTCACTACTTGGTGTTTAATGCTCACACCTAACACTTATAATTACATAAAGAAGATGAAGAAAATGAGTAGCAAAGATTGAGA
>CATIWR010001369.1:0-19393 GCA_949677035.1 Omphalea diandra | reverse complement strand
AGGAACCACAACATTAATAAGAAGATGAACCAAGACAAGATCTACCCAAAAATTAGAGATTCTCCAAGTATCACCCCAAGGATTTGATTATTGGTGATACCTCTAAGGGAGTAAGTACTAGATCTCAACTTCATCCTTTAGATAATAATCTTACATTTGTTTCTCAATTAGAGCCAAAGTCAATTGATAAGGCTATTGATGATGAAAGTTGGGTACTTGCTATACAAGAAGAACTCAATCAATTTGAGAGAAACAAAGTATGAGAACTTGTCCCTAAGCCTAAGGAACACCCAATTATAGGCTGTAAGTGGGTGTTTAGGGTCAAGTTAGATGAGCAAGGTGTCTTCATTAGAAACAAGGCTAGATTGGTTGCTAAGGGATACAACCAAGAGGAAGACATAGACTATGATGAAAACTTTACCTCCGTAGCAAGATTAGAGGCCATTAGGATTTTCTTAGCATTTGCATATCATATAAATTTTAGACTTTTTCAAATGGATATTAAGAGTGCTTTTTTAAATGACATTATTGAGGAAGAAGTTTATGTTAAACAACCTCTCAGTTTTGAATCACATTATTTTCCAAATCATGTTTTCAAATTAAATAAAGCCTTGTATGGATTGAAATAAGCTCCAAGAACTTGTTATGAAAGGCTTAGTTTGTTTCTTTTACAAATTGATTTTGAGAAAGAAAAGGTTGATACTATATTATTTGTTAAAAAACACAAGCATGACACTTTAATTGTCCAAATCTATGTTGATGATATTATCTTTGGTGCTACTAATGAATCTCTTTGTGAGGATTTTGCTAAGTGTATGATAAGAGAATTTGAAATGAGCATGATGGGAAAGCTCAAATTCTTTCTTGGTCTACAAATCAAACAACTCAAAGAAAGGATCTTCATCAACCAAGCCAAATACACAAAGGAAATACTAAAGAAATTTGGCATGGAAGGATGCAAAGTAGCAAAAACTTCAATGAGTAGTACCATCAAGCTAGACAAGGATGAATCGGGTACGGTGGTAGATGAAAAGAGATATCGAGGTATGATCTGATCTCTACTCTATCTTATTGCTTCTAGGTCGGATATAATGTTTAGTGTTTGCATGTGTGCTAGGTTTCAATCCTCTTCTAGAGAGTCTCATTTGAATGTTGTGAAGAAAATTTTCAAATATTTGCATGGCACTATTCACTTAGAACTATGGTATCCTAGGAACACATCCTTTAGCCTAGTAGGGTATTCGAATGCGAATTACGCAGAAAGTCTCTTAGATAGAAAAAGTGCTTTCGGGATTGGCCAATTTATAGGAGAATGCTTAGTCTCTTGGTTTAGTAAGAAGCAAGTATCGGTTGTCTTATCCACCGCGGAAGTCGAGTATGTGGTTGCGGGTTGTTGTTGTACCCAAGTTTTTTAGATGAAACAACAATTGAAGGACTTTGGCAAAGTAATTGATCACATTCCTATCAAATGTGATAATACTAATGCTATTAATCTTTCAAAGAATCTCATCCAACACTCTAGAAGAAAACACATAGATATTAGGCATCATTTTCTTATAGATCATGTGCAAAAAGGTGATGTTGTGTTAGAATTTATTAACACTAATCATCAACTTGCAGACATTTTCACTAAACCTCTAAATGAAGAAAGGACAAACTTCATTAAGAGCGAATTGAGAATGCTTGATAGAAGCTCCCTCAAGTGAAAATTTTTGTTTGATCTTATGTTTAATTGTGATGTATGTGATATGTTTGATTGATGATTGTTATGGATGGTTTTATTATTAATTTCGAGTGGATCATAAGTTTTTTCAAAATCTTTCATTATTATCCTTGTTGACTCGCAATTGAGGGTCACTATTCTTTCTTCACGGTCGCAAATTACAAGTTAATTTCACCTAGCTATCAAATATCAATTCGCGATCGTGAAATTCCTTTCCACCATGAATTTCGATCATTAATTTCAAAATTTTGACCGTTACAACGGGTATTTTCGAGGAAAATTTGTCCATTACTCACATTTTTTAGAATTCGCGGTCGCGACTAGATAATTCATGAACGCAAATTTGAGTAACTGCCTCACATTTATGTTATTTGATGGCCAACTGTTTCCAACCCTTCATAATTCTTTTTCTAGCCATTTTTAGCCATTGATATACCGCTTCAAGGGCTATATATACCCCCTTTAATAGTATTTTTCTCACAATACTTAAACATTCTCACTCTCTCTCACAAAATTCTCTCAATTCCTTCCAAGCATTCTTCATCTTCTGCTATGGCCCCTAAAAGTATCTTTAGAGCCGACAAGGGTAAGGCAATGGCTCAACCATGTGGCTCCCCTGCCCTTCATCTCATGAAGGGAATCACCAAAGAAGAAAAAGAGAGATTCAATGCAAACTCTTCCAAGGTGATTCTCCCCAACAAAATTCCTTCAACCTTCATGCTTGAAACCTTGGTGATCAATGATGAGATTTGTGCATTCCTCTCCAATCTAGGGTGGAATAAGTTTATATTTTGACATGAACCTGGTTATGAGGAGATTGTGCAAGAGTTTATGTGCACCATGCAATTAAGCAGCAAAGCCGAATCAAGGGCGGGCAAATAAAGGTTAGTGTTTCGGGCTTTTGGCGACCCTCTTTTTATTACCTTTGACCAAATATCTGCTTTTTTCAATTTACACGTCGGAGAACACATACCTTTCATCATCTCCACACTTAACGTAATCTACTCTGAATTTTGGTTGGAGATTTCTATTGAAACCAAACACGACCCCTGCTCTTCTCTATCTAAACACATTACATCTTTGCCCTTATAGATCCTTCATCGCATCATTACTTTCTCAATCAATGCAAGGGGTGATGGTAATGAAAAGGTCTCACAAAAAGACTTGGCATTTTTGTTCTGCCTCGTCAAGAATAAGCCAATTCAAACTGGTAGATACCTTGTGGATCAATTGATTCACATGAGTACAAAACCAAAAAACCAGTTTTTACTCCATTCTCATGTCACAACCATCTATTATTTCGTTCGAGCACTTAATGAGGAAAATGAGCAATTCCTCACTAAGAAACTTTTATCCTCCCAAAACTTCCTTGATCTTACATACTTAATCAATGCCAAGGCCATTCATTTGGACACCTATGTGTACACCTTAGGTGCAAAAGGAACAAAAAAATGAAATCTTCTCAAGCCTCGAAAAGGAAGAGATTGGCAATTAAAGAAGCTACTTCATCCATCCCTCCTAAGCCAAAATCTAAGGGTAAACTCTCTCTCTCCACCATCAATAACAAGTTAGATAAACTCATGAGGATGATGAAGAGAAGGTTCCTCTCCCTTTCACATCTTCATAGTGACATGGTAGATCTTCAAGAGAAATTAGGAGTCCCCTCATGCCATCTTCTGGACTTCACTGAATTCGAGGACACTCGTGAAGAAGAAGGCAATGATTAAGTTGAGGATAGAGATGAGACTCAAGGTGAAGATCAAGGTGAAGGTGAAGACGAAGATCTTTTTGAAGATGATTCTCCAACTTTTTAGATTAGGGATACTTTGTACTTTCTTGTTTTCTATTTCTGTTTAAAAAAGTTTGTGATCCCTAGTTATGAATAATAAAATTTGTCTCTTTGATATATTATCATCTTATGTGATTGCTCTTTTCTATTGTTTTTTTGTTCCTTTTAAATACTTATGCATGATTTCTTGTTTTTCTTTCCTTATGCACCCTTTTTTTATCTTGCCAAAGGGTGAGAGATGGTATAATCCAAGTTTAAGGAAGAGGAAATTATAATTTGCATAATTATAGCACAAGTTAAGGGGGAACATCAATGAGCAATATATTTTTTATTATTATTATCACCTTTGATTGAATGAATGACATACTTAGCAAACTTTGTCTTAAGTATTCATTGAATCATATTACAATCCAACTTTACTTTTTTGCATCTTTTTCACTTTGGATCAATCTAAATTGTCAAAATCGAAAAGGGGGAGATTGTTAGACTAGGGTGGTTAACCCAAGTCTTGAACCTCTTTTGATATGGACAAAGGAGATTGATCATGTCTAAATGTTTCAAATTAGTATTGTTTTGTAGCTGTTAGTTATTATCTAAGTTGGAAGTTGGATATAGCTTAAAATCTTCAAAGCATGTAAAGTATCTTCTAAATCGCAACCGCTACCTTAAATTCGTGACCACGATCCATTAGAAGACTTACAAGAAGTCAGGCAAGTGAAATCGCAGAATCATTCTTGGTCGCGATACATCCAAATGATAGAGTCTAAAATTGGAAGACAAATTTGCGGTGTGTGTCACGACTTAGTCGCGACCGCAAATTTTAAAGTAACTCAAGAGGGAAGCAAGCCCACAACCACAACAAGAAATGTGTCCCAACAGACCATTAGAAGTCAAATTTCACGGAGGCATCTTGTTGGTAGCGACCGCGAATCATGAGGAAAAAGATGACCATTTTTGGCAGATGAATTTGCGTCCTTTTATCTCGGCCTGTACAAGAAAGCTCGCAACCACGACTTCTAAAAGCAGGTGAAAGACAACGACTACATTTTCCTGATAAACTAATCAGAAGTTGCCACGTGGACTAGCCATTAGACACAAACAGGGTTTTCTTTAAAGAATTTAGATTTCGCAACCGCGAAGGAGTAGTAGCGACTGCGAATTGAGACTGTTAAGCATTTAATGCAAAAATTTGTCTAGCACACTTTGAAGATCTTGTACTAGTTTTATTACAATGTCTCTTTGGTGGGTAGAGGCTATAAATACCTCACCAAACAAATGTAAATGCAAGAGAATTAACAACTTTGTAACCAAACTGTTGCAATTTTGCTACTCAATTTCTTCTATTCTTTAAGTCTTTGTTAGGTGTGAGCATAAAGGTTACAATGTGAGCTTGTAAAAACACTAATAGAGGTTATTGTGTAAGCCTAGAAAACACATTTGTAGAGGTTGTTGTGTGAGCCTGAAAAACACAAGTGTAAAGGTTATTGTGTGACCTTAGAAAACACAAGTGTAAAAATTTGGTGTGAGCTTGAAAACACCGTTGATAGTTAGTGGAATTCCCAATTACTGAGAACTAGGGAGTGGACGTAGGGTCGATTATACTCGAACCACTATAAATCGTGTGTCCCTCAATCTTTTTCTACCTTTCTATTTTAATTTTTTATACACCAATTCAACCCCCCTTATTGGTGCTAAGGGCCAACAAATCACATTCAAAAATCTTGGCTTTGATACTTTTATCATCATGTAAAGAAGAAGTTTAAATGTATATTATACCTTTAGAAGTAATAATCTCATCATCAATGGTAGCCTTAGAAGTTTGTGTAGGCCTTGAAAACAATTCTTCATAGGAATTTTTGCAATCTTCTCTTTATCCCTCACCATGTAGAGATAGGATTTCACCCATAATACTCTCTAGCGTATGATAATTGTTCCCCCATAACAAGGCATCATCTTCAAAACTAATCACAACAATCATTACCTTATTTTCCTCAGAAAAGTTATGGTATTCAAACACAATCTTTATTTGCTTTTTCCATGCTAAGTACTCTTCAGGACAACCTTTTCCACAAAATTTTGTCATTTTAGCTTGTAGTTGTTATTACAAGCTCGACTCAACTTATGGTTTAAATTTGAAAGACTATCCGACAATCGTTTCATTTAATCTAACATGTCTTTCATAAAACACGTAAATTCACCCCTTTTTATCTCTCCCAAGCCTGCCACTATATAAGAAGAAGCAAGAAAACAAATAGAATCCTCACAACACTCCCTCACATGTTTACACTCAAATAGATGACACTCTTCTCCTGTTTCACAAAATAAGGCTTTTACCCTCTTATAAGCTCTCACGTTCTTGCCTTTTATCACTCACTATTCTTTTCTTTAAGTTCTTTAAAGACTAAGTTACTTTATGTTAAGACAAGCTCAAATTAAGCACAAAACAAGCATAAACTATACCTAAACACTTAGATAACAAAGAATTAAAAATAACACAATCTGGTTGCAAGCAAACAAATAACTAAAGACGTATTCAAAATTTAAGAATTTAAAAGTAGGTAAAGTTGTAAAGTGGTGTTTTGAACTCAAAATTTATGGAAAATCAAGCATAGGCTGAATACAAATCAGAGAATTGAAATCAACTTCTTTTGGTGTAAATAAGTTCTTATGCAATTTCTAGCTTCCTTTATTTCTTTTTTTTTTCTTTTCTTTCTTTTTTTTTTTTGATGTTTTTTAATCTTTTCTTTCTGTTTTTTTTTATTTGTTTATTTCTTCTTCTTTTTTTTTTACCTTAAAAGCTTAAAAAAAATCGAAATTGAAAGAATTACAAAGAATAACTCAAAAACCTATGCAAAATCAAAGTAAAAGTTGAATGAAGTAAGATTAGGGGCAAAATCGTAAATTCACCTTCCCCTTGAATTTGAATGGTTCAGCCCTAGACACTTTTGATCTTGAATAACCTTGGGTCTGATACCAATTTGATACAAACGAGGTGGAATTAGCTTCTGACCTATTTGATGAACACAAATCCCAGGTATAATTCAAAGATTAAGAAGAAGATAAATCCTTAAATCTAAATTAGATATATAAAAACTTGTTTCTAGCAACCTAGAATGTATGATTTAACTTGTGTCAATCTCAATCCTAAATTAACGAAGTAATTCAAAACCTAGATTAAACTAATTTTGTGAAATTATCAAGCTCACTTAATAATCTCACCAAGTCCACTCAAGAACTTAAGAAAAGAATCAATCTCACAAAGTTTAAGCAAAAATCTCTTGTTTTTTTATTAATAAGCATATAGGGGCTTAAATACCCTTCAAAAATGTTAAGAAAACCCTATCTAATTCAATTTTACATGTTCTGGATGAATTTATAACTCCTAAACCTATTAGGAGAACTAATGTCACTCCCACATAAAGACTAAAAGCAAATAATTCTATTGGTTGCCATGATTTGGCCTAAGTAATCCTATTGGTTGCCATGATCTGGCCTAGCTAATTTCTAGCATTAGAACACCTTATTTCAAGGTTCCTTACACAAATAAATAACTAACTAAAAAATCATAACTAAAGGCAACATGATATTCAGCCAATGGGGATAATTCCTTATGGCAATAGAAAGACAATGTCAACTAAGCAAATCTAGCATGGATCTTTAACATTTGGGCTTGTCTTCACATTTTGAGCTCAATTCCATACTACGGCGGAATGGTGTTGGCCTTGGGTCCTCTCCATTAATTAGGCTCCATTGGATTAAATTAAGCATTTCATTTGAAGAGTCCAAGCTCCCATCTTCATACATTTGGACTTAAAGTAATCATTGGTCTATTTAGGCCAATTCTTTCCTTATATAAAAGCTCCAAGTGCATCTTTAAACTTCTCTAGCTTTCTTCTTGTAATTAGATCTTGAAGTTGTAATGGATCCTTATTGGACTTGTCTTGGCTGAATGCATCAAAACCAAAGAGATACAAAAACTTTAAAAAAAATGAATAAATTTTGTATCTAATATAAAAAAAATTAAATGTGACCTTAGGCACGACAACCCTATAGGTATCACACGGGGTGTGTATAGGTATCACGCAGTGTGCTACAAATCAGTGCTCTTGAGGTGTATTTGTATGCTAAGTTTGGACATTGCTCTAATATCCAAGTGGTTTATATGTAGGATTTAACAAAACTACAAAGAGATTTCATTGTTACTTGCTAAAAAATTTCTTAAGAAAGTTGTATTCACTACAAGTTAATTAACATTGTTATTGTGAGGGAAGGTTAATGACTTATATGTATTAGGTTAGCATAGCAAATAGAAATCAATATATATCATTAATTTTACTCTTAACATTTCTTTTTAATTACAATTAATTTCAATGGTATTTTATGACAAAATAAGTTTAAATTACTTCTATTCTAGTCAATCTCCATTTCACTTTTTTATAGTTTAATTTTTTTTTACTCTATTATGTACTTTTATCATTTAAATAAAAGTAATTTTATTAGAAAAAAGTTGTATTATAATTTCATCTGATAATTATCTTAAATGTAATTTCAACATGGATAATTAAATCCTTTATTTTGAATTTGAGAAAAATATCATCTACTTAAAATCATTCTTCTTTATATAGTTATGATAATATTAATATTTCATTTCATTTATTCATACATTACTTTATAATTTTTATCCTATTTATTTAATTTTTTTGCAAAGTATTTCAGAAAATAACTGTTTTTTTTTCATATTATCAAATAATTTTCAGTCAACTTAGTGTCTATTTAGTTTGGTGTTTGCTTATTGGCATTCTATGATCGAGTATTCAAATGCAGAAAAAGAGAGTTTGGTAAATGTCAACGTTCAATATTTAAATTTAAAAATCAGTGTTTAGCATTTAGAAAATCTAATGAATGCTGAAAACTAGTTTTTCTAATGTTTGAAATATAAAAATTAGCGTTTGAATCTTTTTTCTAATATTAAATTTATAATTATCATTATTTACCATTATACACATTTGTATTGCATATAAAATTAATTAAAATACAAAATAATTATTTTTTGTCAATTTATAATACAACCATAGATTCAATTACTAAATTACTGGTAACATCTGTATCATCAATCATCCTATGGAAGGACATTATATGTCACTTGCCCTTTACAAAGTTACCATGTATCTCATAGGACAAAGAACATAAGAAAATTAAGGATCAAACACATTAACAACTGAACGAGTAAGACTTGAATGCAAGTAAATTGAATGACTTACACTCGAACATCCGAACATCTGAATGGATACATCGTTCAAAATTTCACAAAAAGACAAATAAAGGTTAATGTCTGAATAAGACAGTTGCACAGTGCACCTCTCTCCAAATTTCGCAGGAAAATAAAGACAAAACTAATGAATACTACAATTGGCATACCTAAGGAAAGATTTAGAAAAAATCAAGATATATATATATTTGCCATCTTCACACAATGGACTAGGGTTTTATTTAATGCTTAATCACATCTCTCAAGCTCTCATCTTTACCAAAAAAGCTCTCAAAAACCATCTCTAGCTTAAGTATCGAAGTAACTGTGAGAAACATCGTCCCCTTTTAGCTTACATTTGCTCATTCTTGATAGGTCATTAGTTATTTCAAAGACCAAGGAGCTATCACTTACCAAATACTTTATATTTATTGATCGCTCGCAGCTAATTATTGATCGTTGGTTGCTAACCAAACATGTTAGTGAATCTCTTGTGCTCGACGACATTAGAAGTTATGTGGACCATTAGAGATTGCTATCCTATTGAATTTTTTAATAAGATAATATTTTTTTAATCATCATTTGTAATTTTTTTTTTATCAACAATTACAACAGAGAGGGGAATTCAAGCCCAAAACTTAAAGATTTTGAGGACATGTACACTAGTATGAGACTAAATCTAAGTGTGTTTCATCATTTGTAATTTGAAAAGGTGTGTTATTGTGAAATAAATTCTTTTGTTATTTTTTTATTTGATTTGATAGTGTCATATGAGTATTAAATTATGTTATGGAATATGCTCTAAAATTTTAGAATAATTGATCTGTTAAAGCGAATGTCCAATTATTTGGATATTGAATTTTTTTTATTGATTTAAATATTTAAAAATTTAAATTTAGAATAATTTATATCAAATAAAAAATAACGAAATTACTAGATGTCTAATCCATACCAATTCCTAATTGAAAAGTTCTATAAATCAATAAATCTCTAAACTTATGACAATTTAGTAAAAAAAAAAAATTAATAGTTCAGTTATTCTGTTCTATAAGAAGCCACTCTCAATGTGTTAGGAATGGTAATGGGTAGGTATGGATAAAATAGTGATATATTTTTACCATATCCAAATAATTGTTGATCTATTTATACCTATATTTATATCATTTAAATATTAAATGTTAAATTCATCTCCATACCCATAAAATTTCGAATAACTCATAAATACTAATTATTTAAATATTTTTTAGAATATTAATATTTTATAGAAATTAAAATATAAATATATAATTATTAATTTATATTTACATGTAATTAAAATAATACATATTATATTTAAAGAGATCATATATTGATAAAATTAAATAAAATACTAAAATATTAAAAAATTGAATAATTTTAAAGTATAGCTAGTTCTCTAAATACAATATATTAGATACATCATAATTAATAAATTCAATTACATAATCTCTAGTATTATGCATCTAACTTTAAAAAAAAATATTAAAAATAATTATTTTTATTTTTATATTTATTTATTTATTTGTGAATGTGTATATATATATATATATATATATATATATATATAAAAGATGTGAATATATGTTTAAATATGAGTAAACCTGATAGTTCGGGTAAGATATGAGTACGATATGGGTAGGTTACTACAATATTTATATCTTACCCAAATCTAATATTTTGTTTTTTTTGTATGAGTTTATCTATATTCATTATTCAGTCAATTCAAATATTACCTAATTTGATCAAATATGATTCCAATGGATATCCACAGGGAGGTAGGGTATAAATTACCATCTCTGGATTCTCTACAACGTAGTGTAGAAAATTAGGAAAATTGTTTCATGAGAAAAGAGTAAATGACAAATCTTGGACTATGTTAATACATGAATAATGTTAAAAAACATGAAATAGGAAAAGTTTGAAAAGAGAGCTGTTTTTGAAAAGTAGCTGTTAGTTCTTGCCAATTGCATATGTGCTTGATAAGACGTAGATTCAACACGGAGTTTTCCCAGCAATTTCCAGTGAATTGCTTTTCCTTTGCTGCTTAGTACATAACAAATTCTTCTTTCCTTTTATTTTTTTGACCATGTCTCTGTCTTTTCTCAGGAGTTGACTTTGCAATAGTGAAGAAGGTCCATCTTTATTTTTGCCTCATATAAATTTATGGTTAACTGACAAATAAAATAATTAAAAACCAAATTTAGATGGGCATTTGCATTTTCAGCCAAAATATTATTCTTTAGATTTTTCTTTACCTAATGTTAGAAGAGAGTGGGTGATAAAAGAGCTCAATAAATTATTTGCAATAGAAAACATTAACATGTTCTATTGAGGTACTGACAATCAGATTTTTAGATAAATGGAGAAAAAGGAAATACAGCAACTGTCTTTTATTTTTTTCCCTTGACTGTTTAGGACATCATGAAATCACATTATTATTGAGATAATATAACATTAGCTTTCCCCACCCTCAGATAGGGTAAAGCAGCAAGTACCATAATGCATGACTTTGCTCATTTAAACAGAATTGCGATTCGACTTCTAACACTGTACCTTTCAGCCACCCATTTCAGGGATCCTTGAGCATAAGATCCAGTAGCATTCCCTTTTTTCTGAAATGTTACCGAGTATATAGCTTTCTGCTTTTCTTTACTGAAACTAAGCTTCTGAGGTCTAACCTTAACATCTACACCGTGTGGTGCAGAGATCTTCACGGTGTAAACTGAATTTGGTTTGCCATAGTTTGTAACGGTTCTCGTATATGTTTGTGGGCTAGACTTCAACTGTATAGAAAATGAAGGGTAATTCAGTTGGGCTTCAGGAATTCTCGAATAATTCGAACACTTCACTTTGTGATGCACTATGACTCCTACATGTTTGTTAGAATAACCTAGACCGCACAAGTAAGCAATGTAATCGTCAGGCTGAATATCATAAATAAGCCCCGGATCATTTGCCTTTGATGGGTTCACATGGCCTGCACCTATGTCAAATAGAGTAGCTGGCTCAAACTGTTGATCTGAAATAAGCTTGCCTCCAAGACTGTACAAATTAGCAGTGGTCATGATGGCAGATTTTATGGCAGCAGGTGACCAGTCAGGGTGCACACTTTTCAGCAGAGCAGCAATGCCACTAAGATGAGGGCAAGACATTGAAGTGCCTGAGATCATACCAAACCTATTAGTAGTATTGTCAACTGAAACTGGCCAAACCGCTAAGATTCTATCACCAGGGCCTATAATGTCTGGTTTCAAGATCCCGGGACTTGCAATGCTAGGACCTCTTGAGGAATATTCAGCAACTTGAGGAGCTTCTGATGACAAACCAATTACAGTTCCTTTAAACAAGATTGTGGCTGTTGGAGAAGATGACTCGTATATGTAGGCTTTTATCATTGATCCTGCAGCGTAACTCACATGGGATGCAGGGAGCACATTAAGATCAGCATTGGTAACAAAGCCATCAGACTCATCATTCATTATAATCATGGCAGCACCACCATTGTCTTTTACTTCTTTGCCTTTGAAAAGTGTTCCAAACCCTCCGTCACACAGCACTATCTTGCCTTTGATATCAACATTTGCCAATGATCCTGGAACACAATATGCAGATGACTTATTACCATTTGCACCTGCATAAACAAGAGGCAGCAATGTTGAAGGAAAATCTTTTGGCTGGAAGAGGGATTCCCCATTTAGCTCCATATGATTTCCAAGTAACACTGTTGCTCTTATTGCTCTATCGACTGTGCTTGCTCCTACGGTTAGAATCCAGGGTGCCTCATTCGATAAGGAATAACTATCAGGCCCATCATTTCCTGCAGAGCAACTGACAAAGATCCCCTGCTGAATCGCTGCATATGCACCTATTGCAACTGCATCATCATAGAAAGGATGAGAACCAGTGCCGAGGGAAAGTGAAAGCACATCAACACCATCCTCTATTGCAGCATCCATTGCAGCCAATATCTCACTCTCGCCAGCTTTGTTTTCTCTGCCAGAAACTTTATACATGGCCAAGTGGGCTAATGGTGCCATGCCAATTGCAGTGCCTTTGGCCTGCCCAAAGTAGCTAGCACCTTGCACAGGACTTCCAGCTGCTGTGCTAGCTGTGTGTGTCCCATGCCGCTCGTCATCTGATATGTTGTTACTGTTAGTAGCGAAATTTCTTACACCAATAAGCTTGTTGTTGCATGATGCCTCACACTTCCCCTTCCATTTCTCTGGGGGAGGAGGCATTCCTTCACCGCTAAACGAAGGGTGATCAGGCGTTATTCCACTGTCCACAACTCCAATGATCACTCCTTTGCCATAATTTGAATACTTCCAAAATCCTGAATTTCGCTGAAGACCCAAGAAATTAGGTGTATGAGTAGTGTGAAATGGCACCATCCTTTGGGGGCGGGCTAACACCAACTCTTCTCTCATTTTCAATGCCTTTACCTCCTCTGCTGTAAGTTTTGCAGAAAACCCAGTAACCACATGGCGGTAGGAGTGAACCAAACGTGGTTGGTCTGCACTAAACGTCTTAGCAGATGGCAAAAATGATTTATACCAGCTTTCTCTATCATTAAATTCAGTGAATTCTATGCCTTGCGGTTTCGATAAGAGCACAATGTAAGTCTCCAAGTTGTTGGTTGATGAATTGGTGAGAGTCTCAGCAATAGCTAAAGAGTAGCTAAATATGAAAGTGCTTACAAGGAAGGATATAAGCAACATGGTTGGAAATATTTTGCATCTTCTGATGATTCCCATATTAATTTTTCAGAAGTATTTGTAAGTGCTAGTGTTTCTGAGCTTCTACAACCACATGCAAGCATTAATATAATATTTAGACATAAGACTATAGAAGATAGTTTTACAGAAATTTGAGCTTGTCTTGTCCAAGTCTTCGGCGACTTGGAAGTGCTGATATTCCATGTCATGGATAAGGCTTTGATTGCCGCGTTTTTTGAATGTTAGTGGGAAATGTCTTTGTATCCTTTCTTTCTTTCTTGGCTCCACAAACGCAACATCCTTGGTTTTAGACAAAACAGTACTGTTAATAATTGCATTGGCCGTAGTAAATTTCAGCATTGCTCTCAAGTGCTACATCCATGATTAAAAAACGACATTTTCTTCTTAGACTCGACTATTAAATAATACAAATAAATATTAACTGATAAAATCATAAGAATACAACATTACATGATTGTCTTAGTTTTTTGGAACCATTATCTAGAGACTTAGAGAACAAGAGAATGCTAGAGGCAAAAAAAGGTTCTAAAAAATTCAGTTTCTTTCCTTTTCATTCACAAATTCGATTGTTTTTCTAATATCTTCAAGTTTTTTATAATAAAAAGGTTCTAAAAAATTTTCAGTTTCTTTCCTTTTCGTTCACAAGTTTGATTGTTTCTTTAATATCTTCAAGCTTTTATAATAACAATTACTTTTACAATATATAAAATGACTAATTTGAATTGTAAAACTATCCCATCACTTGATAAAATTTGTTAACCGACTTGAATTATTGAGTTAGAGTGGGCTTGACTAGCTAACTCAATAATTCAATTGAGTTAGGTTTTTCATCAAATTTTGCTTCACATTCAAATCCAACTGGTAAATAATTTGAACTCAATTGAAAATCAAAAATCGATAGTTTATAATTTATAATTGAATCAAATTGAATTATAAGATAATCGAATCAAATTAAATTAGTTGATGTGATTTAATTTTTTTATTTTAATTTGATTTTGCTCGCCATAGTTAGTTTGGCTCAAAGTCATTATTAATCTCACCACATGAGATTGAATTTACTTAAAATATTTGTGTTTGTATGATGACATCATTTTTTAAAAGAAATTTAAAAGAAATATCATCTACTTAAAATCATTCTTCTTATATAGTTCTGGTAATATTTATAATTTTTATTTCATTTTATTCATATATTTTCATTATTTTGATCTTGTTTATTTAATTTCTTTTGCAAAATATTTCAAAAAATAACTATCTTCTTTTCATATTATCAAATAATTTTCAGTCAACTTGGTGTGAATTACTTGTGCTGGAAGACTTTTTAAAAGTTATGTGGACCATTAGAGATAGCTACTCTACTCTATTGATTTTTTTTAAAAAAAATAAGACAGTATTTTTAATCATTATTTATAATTTAAAAAGGTGTATTATTGTGAAATAAAATTTTATTTTTATTTTTATTTTTATTTAATTTGATAGTGTTATATGTTATATAAATATTAAAATTATATTATGAAATATGATCTAAAATTTTAAAATAATTTATCCATTAAAATTGAATAGCTAATTATTTACATACTTAATTTTTTAGATCGATTTAAATTTTTTAAAATTTCAATTCAGAGTAATTTATATCAAATTAAACAATAGCAAAATAACAAGATATCCGATCATACCACTTCCTAATTAAAAAGTCCTCCAAATCAATAAATCTTTGAACGTTATGATAATTTAGTACAAAAAAATCAAATTTAAATAGTTTGAAAATATTGTTGTATAAGAAGCCCACTTACCCTTTGTTTGAAAAGAGGTAAAATAAGGGAGGAAGGAAAAAAAAAAAAAAAAAGAGAACTACAATTTTTTATTGTTTGGAAATGGAAGAAAAATAAAGAGGGAAAGAAAATAATTTTTATTTTTTTCTTTATTTTCCCTCCAAAATGGAGAAAAATTGTGATAATTGAATGAAATTATAATGAATTTACCTTTTAACCCTATTTCAATTGAAGGGGGGAAAATAAATTTATTTTTTCTCCTTTCTTCTTTATCCAAAAATGAGGAAGGAAAATAGATGAAGGAAAATAAAATTTATTTTTCCTCTTTTCTTTTTTATCCAAACATGAATAGGGAAAATATTTTTCCTCTTTTCTTTTTTTTTTCTCTTTAAACAATTTCTCAAAGAGAGTTAAGTACTTTGTAGAATTTGCTTCATTTGTTTCATGTCAAAAGACTAAAGGACAAATCTTTCATGTTACACATTATCTGTACGGACTATATTATTAATCCATGAAAAATATTAAAAAACATGAAGTAGGAAAAATTTTCAAAATATTGCTCTTTTTGAATAGTTTTTAAATAGTGTTTGGTATAATTAATTGTTGCAGTTGATGATTGATTGACATCTCATAATTCATAAAAAAGTGTTGATTGATATGTTAATCAACTGTTGTTAGAATTCTCGCGTATGTAAAATTATTTTTTAATCTCAACTGCTAATAATTAATATAAGCTAAAAATATCTTTCTGAAAATTTTTAAATTTCTTTTATTCGTTAGTCCTTATATACATCAGTTCAAAAATATATGTATCTTCTTTATTAGAAAAACTCACAAGTCTTCTCACATTTAGAATAGATATTCTTTTTTATTTTTTTAAATTATTTTATTAATTATTTATTTATATAGAAACTCCATAATAATTAATATATAAAATATAAATCAACCATATAACTTTATTTGTCATTTTACAAATTAACAATAATAACTATATATAATTTGTTAAACACTTAAAATATATCGGCTACTAACAATAGCTATTAATTATCAAACTATATCCAAAACTATTCCAAATGAGTCCTTAATTTTCTTGATAAGACCTAGATTTAATCCCATTAATTTACCTTTCTTTTTCTGCTCAGTACATGACAAAGTCTTTTTTTTTTTTTTTTTTTAACCATCTCTCTGTCTTTTTAGGAGTTGACTTCAAAATAGTGAAGAAGGGGACAAAATTTTCCTACAGCCCAGGTAGAAGGAAATTCCTGCTGCCTTTGATCGGACGGTAGGAGATGCTGTCAAGTGGCAGTTACTTGACAAAAACTGTATAGGAAGGAATTTGCCACCAATTCAACTTTTTGCCCTATCTATATTTACGAGATTACCCAACCTCTTCAATTATCACTTGTCTTATTCATTATTTACAAAATTACCCAGTTATTTTTAGTTTGTCTTTTCCTTGTTTTGTATCAAACTCTTTCGTCTTTTTCTGCCTTCAACCATGCCAGTCTTGTGGCCTCTTCTTTAATATCACTTGAGTAGCATCGAGACACCCATTAAATCGTAGAAGCACTAAATTTCTTACTTTGTATTTCCATTTTATTTTGCCAAATTTACCAATTTTTTGTTTATTTTTCTTAATCTATTAAAATAAATATTACTCAATAAAATTCTTATTAGATAACAATGAAAATAAAAACTTTAAATATTTATATCAATCCACAAAAATAAAATATTTCATATCAAATATAAAATTATTTCGTTTAAAATTAAAAGTATTATTCAAAGCCTTTAATAAATAATTATTAAACAAAAAAGAAAATAAAAACTTTACGTATTTATATCATTCCATAAAAATAAAATTATTCGAGTCAAATATAAAATTAGTTCATGTAAAATTAAAAGTATTGTTCAAAGCACTTAATAAACAATGAACAAATATTTCTTTGCAAATCAATTTCCAAAAAATTCTTTGTTCCATCAGGCTCTTTTTGAATTCCTTCTGAATTTGCAATTGCTTCCTATAAGATATTCAAATAAACATTTAAAAATAAAAAATTTATTTAATTTTCTTGAAAGGCAAAAAAAAAATTACCTGAATAAGATGAGTATATGACCACCGATTATTGAAAGAAAAATCAGAATAAACATCATCAGAAGTGTTCCTCATCCCTTGATTAGTAATTGTCCCTTCATTTTGAAATTCTATGATAGGTTCCTTTTAACAATGATAATACAATTTATTAGATATTATACATTTTATATATTACAAATAAAACTTAACAAATATTATCTTCAAAATCATATATACTTGATTCAATGATTGGAATTTAAATCCAATATGCTCTTCACTTGGAGTACCATTACCAAGACAAATGGACTCCTAAATCAATCAAAATTCATTTTTATTTTCTATTCTACATTACATAAAAATATATAAAAAATAAATATTAATGTTATAAAACTAGTACCAATAATTAAAATAAGTTATTAAAAGGGATAGATACCTGGGTTAAATTTTCTAATACTTGATATCCAACCTCATGTTGCTTTTGCTATGAATACATAATTGTAGTGATGGTATCCTACAATTTATCAATAGCATTCTCCAATAAAAGATTTCCATAATAGTATAAAAGCATAATTAATAATAACATACTTCAACTTAATTTTCTAATTTTGTGAGAGCCTCATTCTTTTTTTGAGCTACTAGAATGTGTAGAGATACCCTGTCATGCATTTAGTCATGTAAAGATTTTTTAATTTATAAAAAAATATTGCAACTTTTATTATTAAAATCAATAAAAATAGTCTAAATTAAATTATGCATTATGATTTGAAAGGAAGTTACCGATTTTTTTGGTTGAGTTTTATAACTCTTTCGTCCTCTAATGCACGTTTCAATCTCTTAGTTGAATGTCCAACTGTAGTTTTTGTCTTAACTCCGCACATAATAGCAATTGAAGTTTTATCATTGGTACGAGTCTCATTTTTCGTTCTAGTTTGACTTGATAAATTAGTGTCACCAATGATATTATTTAAGTCCCCTTCTTGCTTCATTTCCTGTATATCCTTTAACAATTTCATAAAACAATCACTCGCATATTTAGACATGTTTTCACTTTTAGTTGTGAGTGTTAAGATTTCGCTAAAATTAAAACTCAAATATGAATATCATTTCCCTATCAATTCTTGTGGATTTTTTTTTGAACTCCAATGCTTTGATAATTTTCCATATTTCCTATTTTTGCATCCTTAGTCCCTCTCTTTAGTATGTATTGAGGTGGAATCTGCTTGATATTTTTTCTTGTCAAGAACTTTTAGAGCATGAGCACATAAAATTCCTACAAACTTGAACTTCATGCAACTACATTGAACTATATTTCTTACTACTTCAAATGTAATAAAGTGCTCTTAAACCAACGTTATAAACACTACAATCCAATACCTTTGCATAATCATCTTGAAACATTTTATATACTATGGGGGTATACACTATTAAAGTTTGTCTTAACATCTCCACATTAGCTTGCAAAATAGGTTTGATTTGTCACATTTCATTTTTTGCTAGTAACTCTTCATAGTGTTTATCTGCTAGCACCAATCATAGTGCTCAAAGAAATGCATCAAATTTTATTTTTATTTGAGATATTTCTTTAGTCCATTGTTCGTTGACTCATTACGTTGAGTGCTCTTCATATCAATTGTAAACTTATGCTGACCATATACCTATTTCTCTTTTTCTTCAAAAATCTCATTTAACCATTTATTATCAGTAAGTATATACTTCTCAAGCATGTTATTCGAAGCTGTAACCACTCATCTTCCTCTTCATTATCATACACACAAGTGCCAAAATCATTTGTAAATTATTTTGAGGAGTGAAATACACGACTTAAATTTTTAGTAGCATTCTCATATATATGCCATACACATAATCGATGATGGGTTGCAGTAAATATCTCTTTTATTGCTTTGGCCATAGCAGCACACTGATCTATCAATATGGTCTTCAATTGCTTCCTTGACACTGCACTAAGAAAAGTCTCAAACAACTACTTAAATGAAGTCGTAATTGTTGGAATTTTTTATGTAGGCTAATATTAATTATGG
>CATIWR010001359.1:0-13139 GCA_949677035.1 Omphalea diandra | reverse complement strand
TATATATTGTTGATAAATTCGGGTGTGTATCTCCTAACATATTTTTTTAGTGTATAATGATAAATGTTGTAAAATATTTTTTATTTTAGTGTACTGGGAGAACTGTAGCGAGATGTCGAAATTTTAGCAACTATGTGAACTATATTGTTACGATAAATTGTTATATGATAATAAATTTCTTAATGGATTAGGTTCTTACCTTATAAGGGAAAATAACGAGATAATATTAGATATTAAAAAAATTAAAAGATATTATATGTATATTGAATTGAAAAATATTATATGTATTTATTTAATTGCATTGTTACACCAAAATTTTTAGGATTTTATAACGAGATCATGTAGGAATTGGAAGTAGTCTAAGTTGAAGGATGAGTTATTACGTCTAGAATTCTTAGAATGTGTGAACCATTTCATTCAATTTATGATGTGTTAACCTAAATTTATGGATGAAATTAAAATTAGATGCTCATATAGTCATAAAAAGTGTTAGAATCACAGTTATTTGGACCCTAATACAGTAATGTTGGATATTATGCAAATGAATTTTGTTGTTGGGTATTATGAATGGTATTGCACTGTGAAGTGTGTGGTTCTAGAATATCAGCTACAGATGAATCTAAGCTTCTAATCGATAATGTATGTACAAGTGAATCAAAACCTATTGCATAACATAATATGGTAATGGATGTAGATGGACTAGAGTTTGATTGGAGTAGAATGAGTGAAGCTCCCAATTCGATGTCTCAGAAGTTGTATGATATGCTTGATGTAACTAATGGGGGAACTGTGACCTAGTTACGAAAGATATTCCAAGTTATCTTCAGTTGCATGACTAATGAATATCAAATCAAAGCATCATTTATCTGAAAAGTGTTACAATGATATTGTACAATGATATAATGAATAATTGCTTGAGGATCATAAGATAGTTGATAGTTTTTATAGCACCAAGAAATCAATGCAAATTTTAGGTGTTCTGATTAAGAAATTCATTACTGCAAAAATAATTGCATGTTATATTAGGGTGATAATAGTGACTTGAGGGCATGTAAGTTTTACAATTTACCCAGTTATAAGAGCAAGTCTTGAGGATCAAGTACATCTAAAAAAGAAGTTCCATATAAGATGATGAATTACTTTCATCTGATGCCAAGATTGTAAAGTTTGTATGCTTCTGAAGTAATTGCCAAGTATATGAGATGGCATGCTGAACTTGAACAGAATGAAAGTGTGATGGAACATTGTTCAAATTCTCCTGCGTGGAAGCATTTTAATAGAATGAATCCAAACTTTTAATATGGAATCCAAAATGTCCGGTTTGGATTATGCATTTATGGGTTTTAACCTTTTGATCAATATGGATAATAATATTCATGCTGGCCAATTATTCTAATCCCTTATAATTTGTCACCTGGATGTATGAAGGAGGAATATATGTTTATTTATGTTCTTGCTCCAAGACTTAATAATCCTAAACAAAAGTTGGATGTATTCATGCAATCTATGATTGTAGAACTTAAAAAGTTATGAAAAATTAGTGTGGAGACACATGATATTTCCACAAAACATAAATTTTAATTACAAGTTTCTTTGTTATGGACTGTTAGTGATTTTCCCGCTTATGGTGATGGAGTACTTAATGTAGACTTGCTTATTCGTATTGCATGGAACATACTAATGTCTTTACGCTTTCAAATAGAGGTGAGTAGTTTTGGTTTGATAATACCCAAAAGTTCTTATCACCTGATCATTCGTTACGATGGAACAAAATTGCTTTTCTTAAGAATCGAATAATGGAAGATCTAACTCCACCTATAGGGTCAAGAATGGACGTGTTGGAGGAAATCACTAAATTACGATTGATGAGGGTAATTGAAGTTGGATTCAAAAATGTTAATGGTCAAATAACAAAATGAACAATATGTGGGTGGAAGAAAAAAGTATATTTTGGGATTTTCCTTATTAGAGTGCAAATTTAATAAGGCAAAATTTGGTTGTCATGTACATCGAGAAGAGAATATTTTTAATACAGTGATGTATATAGAAAGAAAATCTAAAGATAATGCCAAATCTAGAGAAGACTTAAAGTTATTTTATAGTCATCTAGAGTTACATCACAATAATGCGACTGAAAAATATCCAAAGGTAAAATATACACTTGATAAGAAAAGTAAACAAGTATTATGTGAATGGCTTAAAAATATTAGATTTTTAGACGGATATGTATCCAAAATGGCTCAATGTGTCGACATGCGCAAGCTGAAGTTTTTTGGCATGAAAAATCATGATTGCCATGTGTTTATGTAGCGATTACTCTCTATTGCTTTTCGTGAGTTGTTGCCTTTACAAGTATGGAAATCTCTCATAGAGTTGAGTTTGTTTTTTAAAGAACTCACTGCACTGCAAATCAGGGAAGAAGACATGACATGTTTAGAAATTGACATTCCTTTAATTTTGTGTAAGTTGAAATGTATTTTCTCTCTAAGTTTCTTTGACTCAATGGAATATCTTGTTGTACACTTGGCATATGAAGTGAAGCAAACAAGACCTGTGCAATATAGATGGATGTATACTTTTAAGAGGAACATTAAATGCATTGGTTCCATTGTACATGTCATTTCAATTTCAATCCATTCATTTTTAATCTATTCACATATTGTATGTTGTAGATTTCTCAAACATTTAAAAAATAATGTGAAGAATAAAGCTCGAATTGAAGGTTCTTTATGCAATGCATACTTAGTTAAAGAAGCATCATCATTTTGCTCATATTATTTTGAACTGCATGTATACACAAGGCACAAAAGAGTACCTTAAAATGATAATGGTGGAAACTCTGAAATATCTAATATTCTAGAGAATTTGTCTATATCCACTCATCCAAGTAGACAATTTGACAAACCTAAAGGCAAAATGTTGAAAGACAAAGAATATCATATATTCTTCTAAACTGTCGTGAAGTAATTGAATATGTTGAGAAAGTTATTATTCTATTTCAACTTTTTATTTTGTATTTATGAAAATGATATAAAAATATTAAAATACTAATATATCCACTTATGATGTTGTGTAAATTTTATGAAACTTATACATTGACATGTTGAAACACACTTTTCCTAATATATCCATCATGATATTAATAAAAAGTTGGAGATAGAATTTTGATATTGGTTTGAGTCATATGTTAGTATACCTTAGCTAATATTATAACAGTAAATTTTATAAGCGTAGTTATTATATAACTAATGTAGATAATGAGTTGTTTTATTTTTTTCGATAAATGAACCAACTAATCGAATCACAAATCAATTTATTGTAAATCTAACAAAAGGTTCATTATGTTATTTGTATTTCGTTTACTTTGTAAATGGTTAGAAGTTTCATATTGAAAAAATACGGTTCCAATGTGGCATCAATCAATAGTGAAGTAAGTATTAAGAGTTTGAACTATAGTGAAAATGCATATGACTATTACGATTGACTACTCGAGGTGCTATAGTTGGAGTATCCTGCACTTCTCATAAAAAAAAATCATTATGTTTAAATGTGAATGGTTTGATATGATGACGAATGTTGGGATGAAAGTGCATGATAACAATCTTGTAAAAATCAATCATAAGCGCAAGTTTAACAAATACAAACCTTTTATATTGGCGATACAAGCTTGTCAAGTGAATTATCTTCCTTATCACAGTTCATGATGAGATAAAGCTTATTGGTGGGTAGTATTTAAAATAAAAGCTTGATCATTTGTTGAAATAAAGAACAAATATATTATTAAGACATCATCTCAAGCTCCAGTTTAAGAGGATGTGTAACAAAATTTACCTCTTATAGAAATTACGGAGGATGAGCCACTAAGATTTTTAAATGATCCGGGTATGCCATTTAGCGAATTAAATAATAAAGATGAAGATATTTAGTTTGATGATGAAATAGAGCTACAATCAAAATATGAATCATTAGAAGATATATTGTTTGAAGGTGATATAGAATATGATGATTCAGAGTAAATAAAAATTTTCTGTGTATTTAATTTTTAAGTATGTTAATGCATAAATTTGAATAGAAATTTTGTTATGTATATATTATGTTAGATATATAATCTTATATGTACATTCAAATGACATGTTGTATACCTAACGATTCTAGTACACCATTCTAAGGCAATACACCAAGTATAGGATGTACCCATGATCATAGATTAGCTATGCCACTACTTCCACCATCCACCATATTGGCTTCGATGCTTAGACTTTCCTTGACGCCAGCTTCGCCTATAGGTTTGACTCCTCCTTTAGCTCCATTCCCCTACTCAGGATCTTTGTTTAACTCCATCTACTCTATCGACATCGATAAATTAGGATGAGGCATATACAGTTCTTGCGCTTGAGCTACAACCTCATTTTTCTTTACAACATAGGAGTATGTAATAATTATTTTTTATATTTTCTATTTATTTTCTTATTTTTTATCTTATTAATTGTAATATTAACTAATTTCTATTTTCAATTATGCAGTTTGTATAAGTCTAATAAATGCTCTCATACATGCCAGAAGATCTTCAAGCAAAAGATTCATCATGATGGCTACACCTAGAAAAAGGTCACAAAGTCTATGAAGACCTTCTACTAGGAGGAGTTCAAGGTAAGTAATATTTATAATGTTAAGATAAATATTTCAAAAATAAAATTTAATTATTTTCTAATTTTTTATATTTATTGATCATAAATAAGCAATTTCAGTGGAATCAGACGATCAATGTCTCGGTTTAGACATCCTTCTTTAAGAAGGCTGCTTTGAGGTACATTAATGTGTTTCATGATTTAAAGCATAAGGACAGAGACCTGAGTGCTTAATGAGACTTAGGACCACTAGCGGACTCAGTGGAGTTCTTCATATGCTCAAGTTATGTGTTGCTAGGCCAGCCTAAACAGACAAACCAAGAAAAGAGGTCTTGACTCAAGTCCATCTAAGCACACAAGGGGGTCTATTCCTCATTCTGAGCACGTCAGACGACAAGTAAAAAAATGTTTTACGTTTATGAATTACTATTTATTTTATCCATTTAAAGTCTTTATTTTAATTTTTTCTTTTTGTTACCTTCATAATAGGCTCGATAGCTCGGACAGGAAGTTCATCCCGTCAATATCTTTGTGTATACACACACGAAATAACATGACATAGAGACCTTCATTGATGTACAATCTAAGGCAGTTAATGTAAGTCATAATTTAATTATTTTATATTTTATTTTTTTCATTAATTAATATTTATATATCTCATACGTTACAAAATAAAGGATAATATTCTTAAACATCATGCATAGTTGTCACAGCCACCTTTAGGATCTAATAAGTCTCATCAGGTTTATGAGCGTGAAGTTTTCCTGATGGTAGTAGGAGGGGGTCAGGTGAAGGGTCAAATCTATGGTATGGGTGATCAAACCCTTTGTTTCTATGGCGAGTCCTTGAGTGCCAACTCTTCTTCAGCTCCACTGCCTTATGTCATAGAATTGCAGGGAGAGGTCGAGAAGTGAGTAGATGAGAGGATCATATCCTATCATGCCCACTCCACTCTGTCGATTACCTACGATATTTTTAAAAGAATATAATATATAGGTTTTAATTCACCGATGAATTACTAAGTGATTTGCTGACAGACGTGCTGACAAGAAATTTCGTCAGTAACTTAGTTGGATTTTTGTGCTTACCTACCGACCAATATCCCGTCGGCACATCCATCTTTAAATTTATCAACATATGAAATTTTCATCAGTATTTTCTTACCGATCAACATTTCACCAACATAATATTATGGTCAGTGTTCCATCAGTAAACATAGGTTACCAATAGAATTGACACGTTTACTGATGAAAATTTTCGTCCAAAAATTATATATTTCTTGTAATGTCATCCAAATTTAATTAGCACAAATTATAGGTTACATAAGCACAAACCACAAAAGTGTACATTGTTCTTTGTCACGAGACTGGGAGTTCAGAGACAAGAAATACATAATTATTCTTACTAGCCATGGATAAGCAAATTTGAGACATATATTAGATTATCTCCTCTAAATAAATGGCTCACAGGAATTGTTCCTGGTTCAATCCTAAGCACACGAAACGATGCATGATTAGCATTCCATTGAGATGTATCCATATGACAAACAACAACAGCTTCAACTCTTCCTCCATATTCACCTTCTAGTGAAACCATAAACACCTTATTCTCCGTCTGTTGGCTATGGCAATAAAACACAGTATAAGGATAAGGCATGGTATAGCATGCTGCTATATTTGGAACTAGTATTTCTTTAGGTTCTAGTTAGATGGTATATTTGTCTAAAAGGATTCCTGATTTTATGAGATGGGTTGCGATCAAAATCTTGAATTTGGTTTCGGATCCAAAGGTTTTTTGTACAAAATCAAGCATGGATTCTAAGGAAGTAGCACAAGTTTTAGTTTCATCTTTGATTGGTTTATATTCACATTCTTTAAGAGTATGTTCCATGGCTATGGCTTGAGGAGACATTGGAGAGAAGGAGAAGAATTGAAGGAGATATGAAAGGTTTTTGTATGAGAAAGGAATGGAGTTTGCTTCATCTTTAGGCAAAAAAAGGAGTAGATGATGAATCTTTCATTGGGAAATATATGTGTAATTCATTGCCTACCTCGAGGTGAAAAGTACTATCAATGAAGGGTCTAAATAATCCATGTGGGATGATGATGACGATGATGGATTAGCACGAATATGATGATGTCCGTTTTCATTTCCTTGTCCATGCAAGATTCTTTTACCATGATTGTCTTCCTGTTCACTAAGGAGTCTCAAAACATTGCTCATCTTCATCTCCCAAGCTCCTTCACTTCTTCCATGAGCACACTGCATATTATTGCATATTGAGTTACTTTAGTTGATATGCTAATTTTTCAATGTATATACTTGTAATATATATGATGGATTAAGTAGGATAGCGTGTGGAGAGATTACCAGAACTAGAAGAAGATGAAGGAGGAAGGTCTCGGATGCAAATTCTATGCCCATCATTCTTTTTTTGCTTTCCAATAATATCCTTAAATTTAGTCGTACTTTTCCCTACACTTTCCTACTACCTAGAAAGAGAGAACTTGAAGATGAATTGAAGTATAGCATTTTAGCATTTGTCTCTCTCTCTCTCTCTCATTTTAATATAGTTGGTGCAACTTTCAACTGTATTTCCTTTTGTTAAAGGTATAAGAATAAACATAATTAGCTAATTGATAACAAATAATATGTTAATTTTCTACGTCTTAATAAGGATTTATAACTTGAACGGCTATCAGCACCATTATTAGTTTTATATTGCAAAATGTTAAAGGTGTATACGGGTTGGGCGGAGCAGACATTGGCTCAGGTTATTTTTTGGATTAAGTTGATTTTAGATTATTATTATTATTGTTGTTGTTATTATTTTGAATGAGCTTGAATCATATTATTTTAGATTGTAGATGGATTGAGTTATTGCATTAAAATATCAAAAAGAAATTAGATTATTTTTAAGTTTCAAGTCAAGCACACTTATAATTTTAATTTTTCTAAATAAAAAATATTATTTTAATTTTTAATTAAATTTTAAATATTTTTAATAATTTAAATTAAACTATAAATCAAATTAAAGTTAACTAGATTCTGATTAACATGCAAATCAGATTATGCTCAAATTTGATCCAAAAGTTTTAAAATTAGTTTAAATTTCCTTATCAATGGGATTGATTAAAAAAAAAAAATCTGTCATTTTGATTAATTTAGACTCTTTAAACTTTTGTATTATGAGAAATGCAATTATTCCAATAATTAGGTGAGATTTATAAGTTTATTCTACATCTTGTTCATTGGCATTTGAGAATACTAAGAGATTTTTTAAAAAAAAAAAAATTCAAATCTGAAGTACTGTTTATATATATATATATATATATATATATATATATATATATATATATACCCGTGTGAATGATATCTTCTAGTATTGTAATGTGTGCCTGCTCAAATAATTCTACCATATAATTGATTTCCTTACAAAACCTCAATCTGTAAATATCCTACTTTAATATTTCCATAGCAGTTTCGTTTCTGATTTATTTCAATATTAATTTTAGTAGGTTTTGCCTTTTTTGTTTTACAAATCACATATTTAGTTTTTCAAGTAATTTTTCATTGCCGTCAAAATTTAGATTTATTTTTATATAAATATTAAAAATCAGCTAATTCTTTTAAATAATAAATATTATTTAAAATTAATTAAAACTATATTAATATTGCTCGCAGTCAAAATTAAAATTTCTCGAGTAAACTTCATATGCTGAAATGAATGCCAAATAGAGGGAAAATATTCAAGTGGCCACCCCCACTTGGTTATCTTGTCCTCCTGCTTTCATCTCCAACTTTGATTTTTGAATGTACTATTTTACCACACCAAAACTCCATTATGAATACTAATCAAACTACAAAATATTTTCAGAGAAGGCTGGTGATTGACGACTATAAAAATGGCTAAATTGGAAGAGAAAGGAGATGGATGGAAGAAAAGAGGGACATGGTGAAATCTATATTCATGTTGAGAGTTTGAAAGCTTGAAGAAATCTATGTCTAAAAGAATCGCTCATTTCTTTTTATTTTTCTTTTAAGAATAGTTAAAATTATCCTTTTTCTTTTAAAATTATCCTTTTTCTTTTTTCGGGTCTCCCTAAAATATTGACTTTATTTCTTAGCAACTTCAGTCATATTTTCAACTGAAGAATTTTCAAAACTTACCCTTAATTGTTACATGTCAATCATTATTTCTGATATAAATCATATAAGTTTGCTACCAATGGCGTACATAACAATATTAGAATAACCAAAAGAATAAAGAAAACCAAAAATAAAATAATTTTGCTAATTGGCACTATAAAAAATTGTTTATTCAAATTAAAGCCCTAAAAGTCTTCCCCATAATTTATTTCCTCATTAAAATCACATTCACCAAATGCACAAATAAAGATGAACCATTTCATGACAGTGCAAGAAAAAGCTCATTTTTGTACTTGAAAAGCCAACGTTTTTATAAGACCATTAACAATAACAGCAACAACTGCACTTACCATACTCCAAAAAGCAACCAAAACGAGACCAACTCAATTGCAAAAATGCTTTCAAAAAGCTAATTTCAATAAAAAAAAATCCATAATTGAAAAATCCACAAACTCGTTATTAGTTTGGATGACATTATAAGGACAAACATGAGAAAATGAAGAAAATGGCATACCTTTGTGTCTAATTTATAAAATTTGTTCTAAAAGAAAATAAAAATAAAGAGAAAGGAAGGAACACTCTCCTCCCTAAAAGAGGGTCTCTCTTGGTTTTGTTTTGCCTAAGAAAGAATTATAGACATGAAATGGTGGGATCTTTTTGGCATTTGGGGCAATCAAACACCCATTTGTTTCAATTTTTTGTTTTCAATTAATCAAAATGATGTTGTTCCACTAAACAGGATGATGTCATTTTGATCACATTGAAAAAAATAAATAGGATTTCTTCTTCTTCATCAGCCCCTCCTCCCTTTCTTTCTCTCCTTCATCACCAGCTAGGCCAACAGCAGAAAAGCAATGCTCCTCTTTCTTGTCCCTCATTGTCAACAATTTCAAAGGGGGCTTCAACCCTATGCCCAACCCCTGGTTCTGCCATTAACCATGAGAGACTTGAAGCTTTCAGTTTATGACCTTCCTATCCTTTCTTGTCAATATATCCATAAGAGTGTCCTTTTCAATTGCTCTTTTATTTTGTAGATCGTTGTTGTTTTTTTTTTTTTTTTTACCTCTTTTTCACTTCTCTCCTCTCATCAACTGCTTAAACATTGACTTCAATGTCTATTTCTGCATAACTTACAACATCCACACCTCTGCCACCCATCTCTCAATTATATATATCACGCACTATAAGAAAAAAAATAATTTAGTGATCATATTTACCTACCATATGAATATGGTCGCTATTTAGCTACCACTTAGAGACCGCTCTACTACCATTTGGAGTTGTGTTTAGAGAAAAATAAAATTAACTATCATTTTGGGATCAAATACAAACTATAAAATGGCTAAAAATATAGTGACCACATAGAATAGTCTTTAAGTGGTCTCCAAATAGAGAAGGAAAACAAGACAGGTGATTTAGCTACTACTTTAAGACCAAAAAACTGTAGCTAAATTAGCGACCACAAAGATGTAATATGTATTTTTTATGCCATATGATGATGTCAACTATAACTATTATTTAGAGATCATAAATTGTGGTCTCTAAATAGCAACCACACTATATTGTAGTTAAATATGATAAAATTCTTTATTTTTAGTGACCACGCATATGTTGAAAGCATCACATTTTGCAACCACAAATGTTATGGTTGCTAATAATGATAACTTCATCACATTTAGTAACCACAAGGCACGTGGTCAATAAATGTGATGAAGATCATCATATTTAGAGACCATGTGAACGTGGTGGCTAAATGTGATGATTTTTCATCATATTTAGTGACCACATAAAGATGTGGTCGCTAAAATGGTATTGTATAGACTATGCTAATAGATGCAAAGAGTGTCAATTTTATGCAAAGTTTATTCGCCAACTTCTTGAGCCCCTCTATCTAATAGTTGTATCATGGCTATTCGATGCTTAGGGACTAGATGTTGTTGGGCCTTACTAAAAAGTTCTTATTGACCATGTTATATCTTGGCTACTACTAACTACTTTTCTAAATAGGATAAAGTTGCTCCATAAAAGGAAATCAAGAAAAAAACTATATTGCACTTCATTTGAACAAATATCTTTTGTTGTTATGGTGTGCCTTGCTATATCATAACTGATAATAGAAAATAGTTTCAAAATAAGGATATGGACATGTTGTGTAAGCACTTTAATTTCAAGCAACACTTCTCGTCCATGTATAATGCACCAACTAATGGACTTGCAGAAGCTTTTAACAAGTCATTGTGCAACATTCTTAAAAGGATTATTAGTCGATCAAAGAATGATTTGCTTGAAAAAATAAGTGAAGCAGTTTTTATGATAGCTTATAGATTACTTCTTTAGAATACTGGTGTCAATCTTTTTCATCTCTCAAAGTTTGTTTGAAGTATTGTTAATCTCTTTAACTAGAAAAATAATTTTTGATCTAAGAGTGTGAGTGTATCTTCTTCTTTAAATCTTATCATACCATTTTAAACACTTAGTGTTGGTAATTGATCATAATATCATCATTGCTTAATGTAAAATCTCATATAGGATAGGACAAATCATAAGCTCTAAAGTTTTCTCTTGTTCATGAGGACTCTCTAATACAACATGCAACTTTTAAGTCTCCTTTTTTGAGCAAGCAATGTTTGTTTTCATCAATGGCAAGTCATAAGCTTGTTCATCCATCATTATGGCATTTCAAGATAATCTAATTTATTAGGTCAAGAACTAAAGCTTCACTTGGTGTAGCTTTAAATTGCAAAAAAAAAAAAAAAAAAGGTTAAAAGTTAGTTGTTGCAAATTTGAAATAACAAATAAAAAGCCCAAAAAGGAAGAAATGAATAAGAAAAATATGCATAAATGAAAAAGAAAGCAAAAAAAAAAAAAGAAAAGAAAATTTACAACATTATTAATGAAAGTAAGGACCATCAAAGAAGTAGGGATGTCTTCAATCTAGTCTAATGGAAGCATATCACATGAAATAACCTTGGAAATTTTATGTCTTTAAGGGTCATCATTATTATTCTCGCATTCATTACCACCCTCTTCACTTTTGAAAGCTTCTATGATATCTCTTTGTAAGATTTTGTTAGTAGAAGTTGCAATGGCTTAAAGGCCTTAATGAGTTTAAAGGATACAATTCTCTCTGAGTTAGTTGAACTTGTTAGTTAGTCCTTATTAACCCTTTCTATAACAAATGTCATTATGTAAGTAGTCCTTTCTTTTGGAACATCATTAATAACTATCTTGTTTGCATTAGGAGTGTGGAATTTTTGCTTCAAAGTAATTGACGTTGATGTTCTTCCCTTTTCATTATCAACTTCTTTTGGAAGGTATCTAAAAGTATGCTTTTCTTGACAAGCAGATACAACTTTGGGTTTGCATGATTTGAATAAATTTGTTACTGGTTTAAGGCTAAGGTTCATTTCAATGGAGAAAAATTAGCACTACTCTTTTAAACTGCCTGTTTTAATATTCCTAAGTAGTAGAAAAAGGTTCTTCAAGTGTTTACATAGGAACTATCTTAGTAGACCCACTATTAAGTCTTATGCAAGAACTCCAAAGTTTAAGTACATCTTATGTTGGTCATTTTGAAGATTCTATGAATGTTGCCTAGAATATCTTGACAAAAACCAAATTATCCACTGAATCTATGACGAATTTATGGCTCAATAATTAATTCACTTTGTACTATAAAAAGTGAGATAACCAGAATGAAGGGTAATAAAATAATCATACTATTTGAAAGATAGACAATTATCATCTTTAAGATAAAATAATCATACAATCTAAAAGATTGAGAATTATCATCTTTGAGAATACATGATTTCTTCAATAACAACCTTTTTCTAGAATTAAGAATACATTCCTTAAAAAGAATAGTTGTTTGGGCTTGTCAAAGTATTATGCCATCCTTTCCCTATTATAAAGGGTCATCATGGTAAAATCTACTTTATCATCAATGTTGAAGTGTGTTCCATACCTATCAGCTAGCCACCCATAAAATGTAATGGATTGAAAATGGTATCTTACATCATCTTAAGTCTATCAAAGTGAAAATGGCACATAAGCCGCTATAAATACTAGTTAATACTAAGATGACTAAACAAAATGAATCACTAATAGTCATCATACTTGCAACCTTAAAAGTGTTGGGCATATAAGGTTAATGTTTCTATGAGGAAGAACAAATATGTATAATTAGCAAGAAATTAAACCAACCAAATACAATTTCTCTTGTAGACTGAGGTCTTCTATGCCATATATATACACACACAAACACACACCTTTGATCACTAGGTAATGACATTTCAATAGGGGGGGGGGGGGGGGGGGGGGGGGGGGGGGGGGGGGGGGGGGGGGGGGGGGGGGGGGGGGGGG
>CATIWR010001303.1:0-35650 GCA_949677035.1 Omphalea diandra | reverse complement strand
ATCTAAAGTTGATGTATTTGGTAATCGAGTTAGTGTAAAACCCAAAAACATTTGATTATTATACAACATAAAGAAGCATAGAGCAGAAAGAGGAGTGTTAATGGCGTCAGGAGGAGGGAACGTAGAGTGGCACGCGAGGCCGCCAAACCCTAAAAATCCAATCGTTTTCTTCGACATCACCATCGGCACAATCCCGGCTGGCCGTATCAAGATGGAGCTCTTCGCTGATATTGCCCCCAAAACCGCCGAGAATTTCAGGTTCTTCTGCCTTTTCTTAATCATGATTTTCCCTTTTCTTGATTCCTCAAGTTTAACAAGTTCTTTTTTTTAAAAAAAAAAATTTTCCCTTTGCTTAATTTGGCAGGCAGTTCTGCACGGGCGAGTACAGGTATGTAGAAAGTAGAATTGTCGTTACTTGTTGTGCTAAGGTTTTAATTTTTATTAATATATTGCATTGAAATAAGCAGAAAAGCAGGATTGCCTATAGGTTACAAAGGGTGTCAGTTCCATAGGGTGATTAAGGATTTCATGATTCAAGCTGGTGATTTTCTTAAGGTTGGTTGCTTGATACACTTATTTCACTCATATTTAAGCTTCTTTTACTGATGCTGAAATTATTTTTTTTAATTTTTGGGCAGGGTGATGGTAGTGGATGTGTTTCGATATATGGACATAAGTTTGACGATGAAAATTTTATTGCCAAGCACACTGGTCCTGGTCTGCTCTCAATGGTATGCTGTGCGTCTCCTCTTGTTTCGAATATGTGCCCTGCTGATTTTGGGATTGAATGACCATGCACTTTAAGAGTTATTGTTGGATGGTTTTTATTTGTTTGCATCCGTATGAAATGGAAATTGTTAGTCCCTGTGTCTGTCTAATGGCCCAAAGATGTTTCCTATGATGAGAATGTCATAGTTTTAGCACTATACTCTTTTAGTGGTTCATTGCAAGTCTGCTATCACGTAGCAAATCTTTAGTAAAAGAAGAACCTATGTGCTTTGAAAGAATTTTCGTTGAACTTCTACTTTAGCTGCATTATGATTAGAAGTTTTTGGGGCCCAATTCATGCTGTTATAATTCATTTGTTAGAAGTAAGGAATCTATCCATTAAAATCCATTTGATTTGAAGTGAAATTTTTAATTTTTCTTAATTCAGAACCTTAAATTTTTTCAGCATTAGTCCATCTATGTTCATTTTAGGATAATTTTTACTATTTTGATGACTTCTTTTATATCATCTTTAGTAAAAGCATATTTTTTTTTTTTTTTTGCTTTTGTTGTAGGCAAATAGTGGGCCAAACACTAACGGGTGTCAGGTTATCTCTTACTCCCTCCCTCCCTTCCCCTCTCTCTCTCACCAACATTTTGCGTTCTTGGTGTGATGGTACCAAATATATTTGTTGCATGCACAGAGGTTAAAAGCCTTTTGTGGGCAGCAATCCACATTTTCAGTCTTCTGAACTTGAGAAGTTGAAGTTATTATCCATAGTGTGGATATTTGAGATACGTAATTGTATGATACAAAAACTTTGTCACCCTACATTACATCAGCCGTGCAATTGAACCAATCCCATAAAGTTGTAATCTTTTTTCTTTGCCGTTCCCTTTATTTACTTCTTTGTTGGTATAGACAATTACACTTGTGAAGTTAAAATCACGCCCCAATTTATACTTGTCTCGGACTTATTTGCTTGGTAGATGAAAGGTCTTTATATGTTATAGTGTCTTTTTAACCGACATAAGTTTGTGTTGATTTGACCCTTCATTTATTGCAGTTCTTTATCACTTGTGCAAAATGTGACTGGCTTGACAATAAGCATGTTGTGTTTGGGGTATGTTCTCTAATTCTTATAATTTGCTTGTACTTAATTTGCTTCACTTTTCTGTTTTAATACTGCACTTAGTATTCCTTGGGATGGATTCTGTTAAAAGCCAAATATCCAAGTTAAACTGATCTGCTATAACTGGCAATTGAACCAAAACAGCTTCTGTATTTTCAGTTTGGGTTGGATAGCTGAATACTCTCTAGAGAAGATGTATTTGTGCCCTTTTATGAGATGGTGAAGGAATTGTCTCTTTGAGTTGTTTATTTTCTTCCCTCTGTTGGTATCGATTTGTTTTCTGCTAAACTTATTTTCCAGAGAGTCCTTGGAGACGGTCTTTTGGTCGTCCGAAAGATTGAGAATGTGGCTACTGGACCCAACAACCGGCCTAAACTTCCCTGCATTATTGCTGAATGTGGGGAAATGTAGAAACTGAATTCAAGAGAAGAGCTGATTGTGTAAGCTGTTTATCGGATCAACATCATCTAATCAACTGACCAAAATTATATGGTGGCATTATGAACTTTTCATCTTTCTATGGACAGCTTGTAAACAATTAAACAATCTGCTTAAACTTCCAAGTCAGAGCCATTGTTAGATGGATTGCAATCTCTCTGTAACATGATGATTTTCCAAAAAACTATCTCAGCAGGCTTAACGTGTGTCCTGTAGTTATTATTCTCTTTATGATGTATGCTATTTGAACTTGATAGGGTGCCTACAAAGAAGCACATTTGTGCTTGCGCAGGAGGACATTCTAAATCGTTTGAATTGGACGTTTGGTTCCAACGCATGACTCGGAAGGATGATGGGCTAATGCTTGACTTGCAAAAGCTGGTTGTTTTCATGGTGATTTCGGAGTGGTTTTGGACTAATATTAGGCCTTGTTGATCGCATTCATTAAATAAGTAATATTTAAATTATAATTTTTTATTAATAATATTTGAATGATAACTTCTCAATGAAAAGTTGCAATAAAGGAATCCAAAAGGTAAATTAAATGATAATTTATAATTATCAATTTTAATTATAAGCTTATGTGTGTACGCACTTTTGCATCATCAATTTTTATATATTTTTTATAATTATTTATGAATACTATACTTTATATAATTACATATATATGATACTTTACATGTCATGAATAATAGCAAAAATATAAATTCCATCAATAATAGTAAAAAGTTAATGTATGTATACGTAAAATAAGAATGAGTACTTACGATTTAAAAAATTTAATATTTTTGTACATTAATTAATTATGAGGTATTATATGATATGTATTATTCTTTTTGTTATGTCTTTTAAAATTTTAAATCATATGAAATTTTATGATAACTTAAAATATAGCCAAAATATTAATGGTTATCTCACATTACTTAGATAAAATTATCTATTTTATATATTTTTTGAATTAACAACTAACTTCTTTTCTTATTCTTTGATTCTATTAGTAAGATTTAGAAGATTTTATTTTATCGTCATTCCTACATATTAATAAATAAATCTCTTTAAAATTTATTTTCTTGCACTTTATTTTTTAATTTGACCACTCTTCGTTTATGTAGAATACAATTTTATTTTATTTTTGTATTTTTATTAATTGTAATTATTATAACTTTTTTGAGAAAAAAAATAGCATTAGACTCAAAAAATAAAATAAAATAAAAGCACTAGACTGAAAAATGGATTTTAGAATTCAAAATCCACTAAAAAAACAATTGAATGAGAAAAGGAATATAAATATGATTAAGTACTGTGAACTTAAAATACTATATAATTCATATAATTTAAGAAAAGGAATCATTAAGTGCAAGTTTTCTTATTTTTAACTCATTAAATTTATTTTTCTCTCAAACTAAAGAATTAGTGATAAATGCAATTTTTTCTTTCTTAATAATTTTTTATGGATCACAAAATATTTGTTTAAGAAAATTTTTAGAGTTAGTTAATATGAATTATATATCAATTTTATTATATTATATTTTATTAAATAAAGTAATCTAGTATATTTAAATATTTATTTGATTTACAGATTTTAAGAATATTTAGTTAACATCATCTAGATATTAAATATATTATTTGTTAATTAAATTAATAAAAATAAATATTTAAATTAGAAAAATTGAAAGTCCAATAGAAAATGACATATATGTATTTTTATAATTTAATCCTATTAAATTTAGGAGTTTCAAAGATTAGACAATGAGAGTTACATATTAATTTATTATATTATAAATTTATTAATTAAATAAATTACTATCATTTATTTAAGGATTGTATTAGATTTAAGATTAAGATTTTAAACTTAGTTTAAATAATTATATAATACATTATTGATAAATTAGTATTTTTTATGTAAGTAAAATATTTTAAAAGATTGCTATATTGAAGTCTATTTTATGTATACATTCTTTAATAATAAAATTAAAAAATAAACTTTTATAATCAATAAAATTATAAAATAAGATGTATCATTATAAATTTTAATTATATTTGAGCTACAGTCCGTTCAGGCCGAGTTACTTATCTTCACCATTTGAGCTCTCGTGAGCTGAGCGAATTGGAGGAGGAAACGATGTCGTTTACGTTGAGGAGCCTGAAGGTGCCGCCGAACTCGGCGAGTCTGGAAGAGGCAAGAGCACGTGTATTTGATTTCTTTAGAACGGCGTGCAGGTCGATTCCGTCGATAATGGACATCTACAACTTACAGGACGTCGTCACGCCGTCACAGCTCCGCTCTACCATCGCCAATCAGATCCGCCAAAACTCCAATGTCACCAATGCCAAGGTATTTGATTCTTCATCAATTAAATTTCTTCTTTATCATTTTTGAAGTTTTGCAAGTAAATAGGAGTGATTGTGATAAAGATGGCACCTTTTTTGTATCAAGGGTACTGAAGTTTGCTATTTGTTTAGCTTTTATTAAGATTATTAGAATGATGAAGGAAAAATAATATAGGAGATTGATGAGTTGGATCATAGGTTTCAGTTTTTTCTCTTTAAAGGGTAAATATTTGGTTCGTTCTTGGCGATGGAATGGGAGTGGAAATGGAAATCTAGATTGGAAAGACTCGATAAAAGTTGGATTCTGTGTGAATTAAACGAGAAAATATAATCCATTCCAAGAGCGAACCAAAGATGTCCTTCTGTTGTGATAGAACTAGCATGATTTGTATTGAAGCAGTTGAATCCTTATCCACATGCAAAATTGTTAACATCAGGACAATAGCAAGTTGTCTTTTGCTTGATAGTTAATGAAATAGCAGTCAACGAAATCTAAAATTTTCAGCTTTCTTGTAGATGTCCTAATTGGATTAGAAAATGGCAACAAAAGTATTAGTTTGGGCATGAGAAACTTATTGTTGTCCGCTCACCAAAGCAGTAACATTGAGCATTTTTTGATATATTCTTTGTGGCAGCAATTGCTTGCTTCCATACCCAATTGTGAGCAGATTGTTTAATGCACTTATCCAATCCTATAGGTCGGAATTGCAACTATGAATGTTCGTCCTTTTTTTTTTTTTTTTTTTATAATGAGAACCAATTTTAATACTTGAGAGTTGTGACCTCATTAAGCTTTTGTCTGTAATGATAATGATTCCCAACTCCATTTGTGTTCTTACCAGTCCTCATATAACATATTTTATGTCCTACTCTCTCAATGTATGTGTCTTTCTCTTAGGGTAAAACTTCTCTTGTGGTTACTTATCACTCAATTTCAATGCAGTGGCAAAATTTCAATTTGTAACTCAAAAACTTCTTGAACTGTTTTTCTGTTAGTTAAATTTTTTTTTTTTTTTTTTTTTTAATATTTGCACATGAGATTTCCTGTAAGAAGTTGCCAGAAAATATACCTTTTTTAAACCAAAAGTAAGGTCCAATATTGCAGATTGAATTTAGTCACTTGCGTATTTTATAGACCAGGTGACAGGAGTGAAATTTTTCTCTTATTGTTTCCTGGAAGCCGGCTATATTGACTCTCTTTTCCATTATCATTTTCACAAATTCCATTTTTCCTCTCAAAAGCCTGATATTTCAGGTTTCCATGTGAACCCAGCATCAATGCAGTTGTTCCAAGTAAAGGATGGAAAAATCAATTTTCCTGCACTTCCATTCCCACTTTTCGATATCTGGTGGCTTAGCATGAAATCCTTATTCTTTATCCCGCTAATAATTGTAAACCTGCAGGTGATAGATTTGCTACTCTTCAAAGGAATGGAAGAGTTGAGCAACATTACAGAGCATGCAAAGCAGCGCCATCATATTATCGGTCAATATGTAGTGGGTCAGCAAGGGCTTGTGCAGGATTTGGACAGCAAGGATGAAGGCATTTCTGATTTCCTCAAGAACTTCTATAAGAGCAACTATTTTTAAACTGGAATGTTTTGTGGACTTTCCTCTTGAATTTCGCCCTTGCATGTTGAATTCCCAAATAATGAGGAACTATATTTCTGTATCTTCTTCTGACGCAGAACACTTTTTTTTTTTAATCTCACCGTTTCACTTTGCTGGAACTGGATTTTCTTTTCCGAATTCCTATTAGATTTTCGCAAATTGACGAGTCTTTTACTGTTGTTGGAATAAGTTTCTCAGCATTCTGTTATATATCTGTTGAGTAGTGTCAGATGATCAAATTGATGACCAATATTCGTTTATGAAGACAAGTAGTTTTAACTTAGATTTTATGTCAATCATATGGAAAGGAGCCCCCGTTTTGAAAGTCTTGCCTCGTGGGAGATGGCATATGTTATCTAAGAATTCAAGTATTTTGTTAAGGGAAAGGGGCTCGAAGTATGGGCCCAAACGTATGAAAACATCCAAGGAAACGTAGCTCATTCATTTTCAGTCTTTGATGTTCTTGCCATAAACAATTGATCTGTCAACGAAGTAAATAAACATGTATATAATTAATTTCTCCAACCAATTTTTTGAGTGAGCAAAGACCAAATATATGCCCATCAATATGGTTGCGACATATCTTACACAACTAAGGGCCTATTTGTTTCATCAAAATTAACTTGTCCAAAGAAAATATTTTTTTAAAAAAATATTTTTTGAACTTTTTTTCATTATTTAAGATATATTATAAAAAATATTAATCTTTTATTTACAATATTATAATAAAATTTAGGTTATAAATATTTTATATTTATATTAATTATTGTTTAATATCCAAAAATATATTAAAAATGAAAACTTTTATGAGACGCCTGTTCAAACGATCACCACTGATCAATGATAACCAATTATGAGTGTCGATTGTCAAAAATAAACATTTATGATAAATATATATGTTTATATAATTTATTTTTTACTTAAAGAAATTTATCAAAATCTAAAAAATGATTTTTTTCTTGAATCATTTTATTGAAAAATAACTTAATTTTCTCTTTAATGAAAAAAATATTTTCCGTTAATTAATTTTCTTGGGTGCACATAAAGGTCGCCACGGGTCAATTCAAAACTGAAACCAGACCAGTTCCAAACTAGTCAAAATCAGCCCAAAACCGATCAAACCCAAAATTGGGGTCGAACCGGCCCAAACCCAAAACTGGTCCCCAAAACCGTAAGGGTTCCATCGGTTTCCCTTTTGATGCCAATTTCTGAACTGAAACCAGCAATTCTGATTTCAAACCGTGAATATATATATATATATTAAGTTCAAGCATTTTTTTTAATATTTTTAATACTATTTGAACCCACCCTGAACCATCTAGAGGGTGGTTCAGGGCCAGTTCCAATAGGAATAAAACCGTGATCTGCCAGTTCCACGGTTCTTGAACCATGGCCACCTCTACCAAACAAAACACAGAATGTTTTTTGCAAAATTAATGGAGACAGAATCCAACTGTTGCTACCAAGAAAAGGATGCAGAACCTAATAAATTCTCCTACACTTGTATCAAGTATACCAACAACAAAGGAAAGTTAACAAAGAGAGGTAAATAATAAACGCATAACCCACACTTGTTCTTGTGTCAAAAGTCATAATACAAGGACCGCCAATTTTCAAATCCAAATACAACTTTGACCCACTGAAAACAAGGATATTATATATTTTACATTGATGTATATTTTCTGGGGTAGTCAAATTCTGTTAATGTAAAATGACTAGTGTGGCTGATCCAGATCAGTTCCATGATACACATCTGAAACTACATGAGAAATGTAAGGAAAAAATATATATATTTTTTAAACACTAGAAACCATGTAAGATTACTAGATCTGGAATATGGCTCAGATTTTCAGCAAATGCATAACTCCACTGCAAAGTTTACTCTCTTGGTCGAGCAAGCCAAAGAGAACTAAGAGCACGTAATCTGGAAAAGTAGTCATGTATGGCAAGAAGTGCACGAGCTGACTGGCGGGTTGTCAATATTCTATGCATCTGTTGTAGTGTTTGCTGCCGCAAATTGTCAGCCTGATTTTAAATCCATGAGAAGGAAAAAAAAAAAAAAAAAAAAAAACCTCCTTTTGAGACAATGCTTGGGTGGGGGCAATGGAAAATACAAGACCCCCTATGAAAGAAACATACTGATTTGATAGATTGTATATAACTTATCTAGAATAGTTCTAAGATCTTAACCACTATACTAGGAAGGTGAGACATTTTATTATGTGATAAAGTTTATTCAAATTGTGAAGTATTTACATCAATGCCAACCTTGTAAGAAAGTGTAATTTTTTCCTCAAATATTTGAAATGTTAAAATCACTGGAATTAACATGGATTTTAGAGCTGTTTCATGCAATCTTCACATTACAAGAGCAGCATTAAAAAAAAAAAAATACCTGGCGAATGAAGCCCTCAAGTGTCCCTAACTTTCCCATGGCCATGGCCATCTGACCCATGTAATTGGCAACATTTCCAGAAGAACCAGATGAACCAAGAGAACCACTGGACAATGTCTCAGCCAGGGACTGCTGCAATGCCTCCATTCCTTGAGATAAAGCGTCTTCTGCCTGTTGGGAAGACTGTTGCAAATTATCTATGCCAACCAACTGCTGCTCCGTCAAAGGCTCCAATTGATTCACAAGAAGCTGCATCCATTTAAATAGTGAAATTAATCACCTGTGGATGAGGCGATATAAGGCCTAAGAAAGATTTGGAGCAGCAACACAGATAATACATAAACTAAAAAACTTTAACCAACACTATGTGGATATAGCAGTAGCGACAAGATGTTCACTATTATCAGTCTCAAAGATCCTCAAACACATGACTTGATTAATTGGTTATTCCTGCATATTTGCACTGCAACCCCCTCCCTCTCTCTCTTTTCCCACCCAAAAAGAATAAAAGAAGAAAGAAAGGGGAGGAATTGTTACTTATTTGTCCATGAAAGTTGAAAACAACAAATAATTTTGTGTTAACAGTGTGAACTGCATGCTAATAAATTGAAAAGAAGGGGAAAAAAACTAAAGTTCTTGTCATTCCTTTTATTTATGTAACATTTCTATACTAATTCATTTCAAATTTTCTCCCTTCATCCCACAACCCCTACCTCCTAGTACTAACTCAAGAATATATAGAATCAATTTCAAGCATAAACACCCTCACCTTGAGGAGCTCTGATGAACGGAAGCCACCAAGCCACAAGAAACACCTCTCAGCAGGGGTCTTCCACATGCCAGAGAGCAAATGGAAAACATCAGCCTTGGCTGCATTGCTCTTCACCCTGAAAATTTCATCATAATGAGCCATTATACCATCTATGATAATGCGAAGTTCAGCATCACCCGCATGTGAATTGACTGCTGATCTCAGCTCATTAATTTGTCGATTTTGCTCTTCCAGCCACCTTGCATATTCCACATCAAATGCCATGGCCCCTGCAATAAATATACATTAAAAACAATCTATGTCATGCGTTGGACTTGCATCACAATGAATTTGATATAAAGGACAATGGCAGACTAAATCTGAGTCTTCCTTAAGCATTTACAGACAGAAACATAAAATTCTAGTAAAGGCCTATATAAATGAATCTGAAATTCAGTTGTAGTACACAAAAAAGGCACTAGCACACTACAGATCTCTTAAAAACTACATAGCACATTCAAAAAAAAAATGGAGTTAATTTTCCAAAATGACATGGGGGGGTAATTTAATGCTAATTACTGGGTTCTATTATGGTTTTCTGCTTTTGGTACATTTCATAGGGTCTTAGCAACAGGTGTAGAGCTAGATTTGAAAGCTCCTCCATTGTGACAGTTGTTCCTTTATTTTATTTTGATTTTTACGTTCTTGCTTAGGAGGACACTTCTGTTTGTATTCATCTTCTCCTTGATTCTTAATGCAATTTCTCTTCTGATCCAAATGAAAGAACTTACATCTTAAATATTAATAATCAATATTGTAGAAACTAAATTTACCGTAACTATGATGAACTTATTCCTATATATCGTTCATAATTATAAAATCCTAGATGGATGAATAGAACAAGAAGAATGCATTAATGAGGAGGGTGGTTATGAGAATATAAAAACTACAAGGAACTCTCATGTTTACAGTATCCAGGCATATATTTTAACACATGCATGCTTCTCTCCTTTCTCCATTTTCCTTTATTTCCTTTATAATTCATGCCTATGATGGATAAAGGAGATAATGACATTTGACACATAACAAGACAAACTCTGACAGGAAAATGATTAAAAATGGGATCACCTTGAGTTTCTCAGGCTAAGGGAAGAAATCAACATTGACCCTTGGCATAGACACACTTCACACCCAGCATCATAATACATGAGAACCCCCCCACCCCCCCTCCTTCTCTCCCACAAAATATATATATATATATATATATAGCATTCCTTCCCACCTCTTTCTCTTAATTTTAGGGTTTTGACATTGGAGATTTTATCAGTTATTGAGGGACATGAGCATATGTTGAAACCCATAATTTGATCACAGCATCCAAGATAAAGTCCAGGCTACAATTTCAAAGCTGCTAAAAGTGCTACAGCTCTAACCGCATGTTTGGTATGATGTAATCGAAAGAAATTTTTGTTCAATAGTTCAATTGAGTATGTATTTGATTACATTTCATTAAAATTAAATACATCCTACCAAACGTAGTGTAAATCACATTAAGTAATTCAAAAGACCCCAGTCCTATGCCACTGAGTTGCTAGGCAATGCCCTTAATGCAGTACTAATAGCTTGTATGTGTTGCTTCATTAAAGGATTCACACCAATTGAACAACACTATTCATGAACGAATTATCAACCTTTCCAAGGGAATGAAACAACTGCTTTTCATCACAAAAATGCACAACATTTATCGAGAGCTTGCTTAAGGAAGAATAAGAGGAATTACCATTTCCGCCCATTGAATGGGCTTGGTCTCCTGAGCTTGATATAAAGATTCCCTGTATAGAAAATAGAAAAATAGAACATGTAAGTGAACTGAGTTAGTCATATACCTAAAAAATTTAGGATGACCAAACTTAATGCATTCATGGCATATCAAGGTGATTAAAAATTAGCCAAAGCTAACCTGCTGTCGTGCTCGCTGGAGCTCCTGTTCTAGTTGGGTCAGCTTCAAGCGGCTGCTCTCCAATTGCTGGACATAGGCCTATAGAGAGAAGAAGGATGGATACAATTACCCAAGCAAGCATTGAGATGTATACAAATGAGATGGCTAAATGCAAAGAAACCTAGCAGATGTAAAATTACAAGTCCAACAAAAGTAAGCACTTCACGCCTATCCCCAAGGACGCCAACCATCTTTAAATCTTGCATGATATACTAAAATTAGAATACATGTAGGGGCCTGATCACCCATCCCCTTTCTTTTCCCTTTTCCTTTTTTGCTGCATCAACAACTCATCCAGAAAAATAAAAGCTCCGAAAAATCTAGAAGCAGTCTAATAAGCATATCCAATACAAAAACAAGGCATGCCAATAGAGAAATGAGAGCAATGGACAATGAATCATGAAAAGCAATAAAGAGATGTAAAAAAAAAAAAAGACTAAAATATATAAAACAGAGGGGAAGAGGGCATACTTTCTTCCTCAACCGGCTTTTTCTTGCAGCTTCTCTATTTTGGGCAAGTCTACGAAGAGTCTGCAGAGTTTCAAAATATAAAAAGAATATCATCAAACACAGCTGACTATTTTACACACCATTTCTATGTAACATTTTACCTTCTGATCCATTTTATCCTTTGATCTGTCGCTTGAATCTGAAGCAATAATGGTAGTAGATTGACCTCTGTCAAACTGCAAACATTGAATGTTACATCAATCCCTTTTCTCATACGAAGAATGGACAATGTCACCAGCTTATGGTGAAAGAGAAAGAATGATTACTGGAATCCAAAACCAAGGAGTGATCACTAAATTCCTTGTTAACCAGATCAAGTACCATCAAAGCAAATTTCCAAAATTGAAGAATTTTAGCATACAGCATATTAAGAGAGGGTGGGAAAAGAAACAGCACCCTCTGATTTTTATCATCAGTATCTGCATCTGTTGAAATATCAGTCCTAGGACTGCCATCGGCCATATTGGACTCTCCCCAGTTCTCTGTATTAACACCAGGTACAGAAACCAGGTTCAACCGTTGATTCTTTTCTAATGGCAATCTCTGAAACCCCACTTGGGCAGCAGATTGTCTAATGTTAAAGGAAGGAGTTGCCTGTTTTTAAAAAAGAGCAGGAAAAGAAGGAAAAAAAACTACAAACATTAGTAAAACCTACTACAGACAGAGAAAGGCTTTCCAGTTGATGCATTATGGAAATTCACCTTATCAAAAGTGCCAATATGGAGGGGGTCAGAAGAGACTACTTGACTACTTGCTTTTGCTGAATTGAAAACTGTATCTGCAATTCCGCATGTCGCATAAAATCCTTGCACATGATTTCTAGAATCCAATTATTATACTTGTTGACAATTAGTGACATATTCATCATGCTGAAAGCATGGAATTAAATAATGGCCATTGAGTCTGTAATGCTATTTTTGCCCTCTATTACTGCTATGGCTGTTATTTAATGGCTGAAAATTTCTGTAATCCATAACAGTCATTATATAACAGTAGCGGGCCATTAGATAATATAGCAGATTCTTTTTTTTTTGTTTTTTTTTTGGCAGAGTTCACACGCTGCACAGTCCAATTTTCTGCATTGGCTCCCAACTAGCTCCCAGAAATACACCAGCAGCCAACTTTCATTTGGGGTTTTTCATTTCCCTTTCATTCTTCTTCTTCTTCTCCCCTTTTATTTCTTTTTCTTCTATTTCATTTGTGCCAAACTAAAACCAGCTACCTTGATTTTCAAAAATTTTACATAGATTAACTCAAAAATACTTAAAAAACAAAATTTAAGTCATAGTTTAGTGAATTATGAAATATTTCTTAGTTTGCAACATTTTGTAATTTTTCACATAAAAATTGCAAAATCTGTTTGCTATTACTGTTATGTTACGGTCACGACAACTCTATTACCATTACATGTGACTGTGATCCATGGTTGGAAGGCAGAAATTTTCTCGTTAATTTCGACTATTATATTACTTATGGAAACATTTATTACTAACTCTTCACAAAATATGGATGCAACTTTATCCCAAATTAATTAAAAATTTGCTGGTTTTCAACAATTATAATATAATCAAATATAAGCTCATTTAACACTCTTCTTACTAAAATGCTCTTCCTATCTGACACTCCAAAGTAATTGAAGCAAGGGCTATGATTACAGTTTATAAAAGGAGGATACCCTAAAGCAGTAAATACATACAAACTGCAGAGTATATGTCACTCAATTGGCACAAAAACCCCTCCACATGTTGATGACAAGAATAATTTCTTTTCAGACTAGCACTATGCTGAAGTCACATGATATTGCTGATAATTTTCCTGAAAAAAGCTAGCTCATATTATATAGCATAGTATTCTGGTGGATTGTTCTGAGCACAAGAAACAAACTCCTATGAAAGCTTTAAGCCAAGAAAAAGGCCAAGAGAAATCAGTGGATGCATCTTAGTTCACTTATTACCAGGCAACAAAATGTAAAAGAATAAGCCATGTCTGAACAAATTTCCTTTGATAACATAAAATAAAAGAATAGTCCATATCAGATCAAATATCCCTTGGGGATCAGATTACTGAATACTTACTTGTGCTCAGGTCAACAGCGTCCTGTAAGGAAAAAGAAACAGATTGCTGAAATGCCCCAAAATCAGAAACGCGATATGAATGGATTGTGCTTTCTTCTATGCCACTGAAACCAAAGTTTGTCAAGCTAAAAGTTACAAGAAAGGCATTACAACTTAACACAGTTTAAGTTCCAGAAAAAATACTGCCTAATACTACTGATTACTATGTTAAAATAGACATATCACATTATATTATTCTCTTTAAGACATAAAAATGTGGACATGTCCTGGCCAGAATTTTAATTGTCTTCCAATTCATTATTCCAATTTGAAATTAGCTGATAATGATTAAGGAAAAATTACGAGGAAAACCATCATAATCATTCAACTACTAGAAAGCAATCCTAACTCTAGCTATCACTGCTCAATGGCTATACCACTTTCTTTAGCAATCATTTGATACACCAGACCGTGAACATATAAATCAAACAAGAAATCTTCCCAATTCATTTTCTTCTCTACTAAATTGGAACATGAAAAACAGAAATCAAATCAAAATAGTAAAAAAGATTTATGATGCATGTAGAACACATGCTCAAATATGTGCAATTGATGGTAACGATGGCAATACAACGTTTATTCATATAGGGCAAACAAAAACAGAGGCTAAACATAATGGAGAGGAAATAAATTACAATTTGGAAGGATGACAGCCAGTTAAAATGTAAATTCAAAAGAAAATGAAAGATGTACACCAAAGAGGTACATTACAGTGTATTTGAAATAGGTAACTGAGGATCAAAGCTCGGCATCCCGTTGGCTTGTTTCTCATTTTCTGTACCCACTCTACTCCCCATACATCACCATCATCTTTGTCTCCTTTTCAAACAAATTAGGCCAAAATACAATCTAAACAATGCTGCAAGAAGCATCACTATCTTCCTTCAGTATAAAGCAACCAGACAGACAGAATCAAGAAGATAAGAAATATTAGCAAATACAGAGTACCAAGACTTCTCTTAACTAAAATCTGACATCTAGCAGAACTAGTTGCCATTCATATAAAATCACAAAATTCACTTGGAACTCAAGCCTGTCCAGCCTAAGAGATATTCCGATCACAGGTTTAATAGCTGATGTTAATTAATATACCAGAGACTCTAGGCTCAGATATTAAGACCAATATAATAAGATACCGAAGGCAAAGAAAAAATGAACAAGCTACTCCTAGAACAGACAAAATGCAAATTTAGCGAAGAAAATCAGTCTGTGATGCTAAAGGATCAGTCTCCCAGTCAAACTTCATAGTTTATAATACAAGGAAAAAGAAAAGAAAAGGAAACAAAAAAAAAGAGACAAAGTTAGAAGTTATGACACTTCAAAAGGAAAACCCTAATTACTAGAACTTTTGAACACAAATATCAAATTCAAGAGTACTATTCTACAGGAATCGGGCACCAATTCGGCAATATCCAGATGCCCGACTGAGGATCAAGCAGGACACAAAAATCTCACATTCTGCTTTTATTTAGCAAACTCCCTATCCAACACGAATTGAGCAATTTGCACCAAGGGCAAAATCAGAGAACAAAAACATAACCCCTAAAATCCAACTCCCACAAAATGCTATACTAAAACTTAAAAAAAAAGGAAAAAAAAAAAAGCGCCAATTCATTAATAACAAAAGCTAAAACGAAGGATATAACACAGAAAAACACTCAGCAGAGCAGCTTCCAGAGATCAAATTCTTCTACCTGAACAGATAATAAATCCAAGTCTCCACCGATCCTACGAGACCCAGAAGTCAAATTCCAGGTAAAACACTCAAAACCCCTCTAATTCCAGAGCTAAGGAACCATCATGTATACCCCCTTTTATATTACAAAAGCAAAATTTTCACCACCAACCAAGCAATACCCAGAAGCTAAAACAGGCTAAGAACACTAAAAACCAAACCTTTTAAAGATCAAAATTCAGCAAAATATTAAAAAGCAGCAAATTTTCACACCATGAAGGCATGAAGTGACTGTTCTAGTCAAATCACAATAGTCTGCACCAAAACGACCTGGGATTTTTTGGTTGATGATATTTGATGATGGCTGATGATGAAAGGTGCAATATTTATTAAGAAAAAACTGTATGTATTGGATTAGAAAGAGAGAGTGAGGTGCTGAAGGATCATTCCAATCTCTATAGACGTCCTCTGCCGTGGAAATCTTCCACTTTCCAAGGACTGATGATATTTTAATCAAGTTTTTTACCCATTGTTTTGAAAAGGGATAAAATAAGAGTTAAAAAAAAATTAAAGAAGAAAAATAAAAGAAATTTATAATTTTTTATTATTTAGGAATGAAGTATTTTTTTATTTTTTTAAAATAAAAAAATATGATAATTAAATAAAATTATAGTGAATTTATTTTTTTATCATTAATATTTCAAAGAAAAAAATAAATTTATTTTTTTATCTAATTATGTGAAAAAATATATAAAAAAATTTCTTTTTTATTTAAATATAAAGAAAAAATAAATAAAAAAATAAAATTTATTTTCTTTTTTTTCTTTAAATAATTTGCTGATTAATGTTTAGTCATTCTGCATGAATTGTTTTTGTATCTGTTTTATCCTAAAAAAAAAAATGTTTGCTTTTTTATAACTTTCTTCCCCCTTAATCGTGTCAGAAACAATACCACAGTAACAATACAGTCAACCGGGCTTGGCTTACTATTGCTGTGACAGAGCTGTGATTCCCTCTGGTCGAGGCGTAGTCAATGTAAGTGCTTATAGCCACTCGTTTCCTGCCGCGTGTACAATCGAAATGCGGCATTAAGTGGGCCTTGTAATAAGTGGAAAATTTTGCGTTTCTTTGACTTGCCCAACCTATGCCATTTGACTTGTATGAGGAAGCAACCTTGAATAAGCTAACAAAAATTGAAGCACTTAACAATTTTTTTCTTTTTAGGTGAGCACTTGGATAATTAAATTTCTTTTTAAAATTGTCTAGAAAAAAAAATTATTTTCAATCAAACTAACTTTATTCACGAATCTTTGGTTATATGTGAAAAAATAGGACACAATAGCAAAACTGAAAATCTTAGTGAAATTTTGTTATGTTATACACTTTCAATAAAATTGTAATATTTATACAGAAAATATAATAACAAAACACTTGTAAGCAATCTTGTAGAATATATGGATCAGATATAAAATCAATAAGATTGAAAGTAGTCCGTAATTTAATTTGATTAAGGATAAAAATTGATTAAAATCGGTAAATTGAACTAAATTGGTCTAATTTAGAATTATAGCATTTTGTGAAAATTTAAAAAATTTTTAAAAATTACACTCTTGTACTCAAAAGTTTAAATACTAAAAATATTTTTTTATTATTTTATCATATTATATTATTTTTCTAATCCAACTAAATTAAAAATTAATCAATCGACTAGTTTAATAATTGGTTCAATTTTAAAAACATTACTTACAAAAGTAAAACTGAAATTTTATTAATTTATACACTTATAAAAGTAAAACTAAAATTTTATTGATTTATACACTTTATATAAAATTTTAAGATTTGAATATTTAACCTTTTTTTAAACAAAGGAAATTGCATTAATTACAATAGGATAGATTACAATATAGTGGAGGGTATAAAATACCCCTTTGGTTAGCTTTAAACTTATGCAAAATACAAGAAGGAATAGCACTATGGTGCACAAAATCTTCATTTTGAAAGGACTCCTCCTTGACAAGGATGTTTATGCAGGAGGAATGATAGATACATTCTCTATAATATTGCTTTATTTTTATATTACTTCTATTATAATGACATGTGGCTAGTATTATTGTTTTATTTTTAAATTATAAAGAAAATTTATATTTTAAATTATGTCATTACGAAAAGTATATTATTTGTATTTTTTCTATTATAATAATATATGACATGATTTAAAATATAAAATTACTTTGTTTTTATTTTATCTCTATTATAATGATATGCGACTAGTATTATTGTTATATTTTTAAATTGTAAGAAAATTTTATATTTTAAATTGTGTCATTTTGAGAAGTTAATAAAAATTTATATTTTAAATCATGTTATGTGTTATTATAATAAAAAAAAGTAAAAATAATATATGATATAGAGAAAATATCTAACACTCACCGTTTATGCAACAGTTAGCCTCCCTATGGATGTGGATAAAATGAGTCTGCATTCTCCCAGTCTGTGCATTAGAAACCTGCAATCAATGTCTATATGTATATGAGATTCCATATATTCATTCTGGTTCTACATAAAGTTAACAAAGATTTCAGCATCTACTCCAACGAGTGATCTTCTTACTTAGTTTTAATGCCATCGTTAATCATCCCTTATAGTCCTCGTAATTCTGCAATTATGCTTAAAGAGATGTTAATCCTTCTAGTAAAACTGGACAACTATTTCCTGGTGCACCACAGATGATCACCGGCGAAGCCACTCATTGAATAAGAGGAGGTAATTGTTCCTTCTATGTTTTTAGAAATTTTAATTTTTAGTGTAAATAAAAACAATAAAATTTATATTTGCTTTTCTTAGAATTTACATTTGACCCCTTATAATTTACTTTTATGAAAAAATAAAGGATATTTTAGGCATTAACTAACTATTATACTTGTTTTAGGAAGACCATCATAAAATTTTTTTCCACTCTTTTGATTTTTGAATCACAAAACACAATTAATTCAAAAAAAAAAACATAAATTTTTAGAGAGAAAAGAAGTAGAAAAAGTGAAAGAATGATAAGTGAACCTCAAATCCACTTCAAAAATAAAGTGAGTAATTTTATTTTTACTTTAATTTGTTTTAATTTTTGCCTACTTTACTGTACTTTTTTGTGATTGGTGAATATTTTTAAATTTAATTTTATAAATTAATTTTCTTTAAATCCAATTTAATCTTTCTTATAAATATACTCAAATAAAAAAATGTCAACACTTATATCTCTTTATTTCATGATTGGGTTATGTTTCTAGAGTTATTAGATGTTATATCTATAAAATTCTTCAAAATTAAATTATTATGATTGTTACATTTGAATAATTTTAGGATGTTTCTTTTGTCATAATAGGAAGTTATATTACCTATAATGATCAAATTTTTGCTGCATTACTTATTACTCTTGTTAACTTTTTTTAAAAAAATTTTTGAAGTTGTGGAAAGGTATTTTAAGAGAAAATCTATATCTGAATCATTATCAGCTATTCGTGAACAAAATGCTTATTAAAAAGTCATTTAATTTTATTAATAATTAGATTATCATGTATTAATATCAAAGTATAAAAATTTGAAGAAAACAAGTATAATTTATAATACATAAAAAATACTGACAAATTGTTGTTACAAATTATTTTATTATGTAGTCAATATATTGAATTCATTTGCACTATATGTTATATGTAAATTTTTCTTTATAAAAATATTTTTTAATTAAATTTGAGTATCAGTTTTGCTAAGATTTTCCCTTACTGATTCCCTTTTGGAATATTTAATCTCTAACCAAGAGAGGGAATTGAAAGAGAGAAGGTAGTGTTCCAAAGTTTAAATGGTGTATCTACAGCTTTCCAGATCGGTACAGTAATCTTGCATTCTCTTAAGAGATGGTTCATGAATCTGTCTTATACAAAGGCCACTGGCCTTCATTGCATTGGTTATGATTCTAAAAATTTCCTTGGGAAGATGTTCATATTCTAGACAAGGCTTTAATTGTCCAGATCCAGTTAAATGTGTCTAAGGAATTAATCTTGCTGGAAGCCTTTTCCCCTATTTCTTACCTGTATTAAGGTAAAAATTTTCACAAAAAGGATTATTATTGTCCAAGGCTTAGCTAATCAATGTTATTATTACCATATATTTGTCTAGAAATTGACTTCATTTGATTTTTGAGAATTTTGAGAAATCCCATGAACCATCAGATTTCCACATTTTTGAGAGATAAGAGAGATTCAGTTTTGGTTAGGGCACCAATGAAGGAGCACCTAAAGAGGGTTTCTTCCTATCCAACTATCTTTCCAAAAAGTAATAACAGTACCATTTTGTAGGATCCATTTGATCCTTATCTTAAGATATCCCAATCATTTTTTCATGGCTTTTCAGACCAAGAATTTGTCATTTTCATATCCAACAATACTCTATAAGTGAGATGGTTTTGTAAATTAATAAAAATATTAAGAATATTTTTCAACTTAATAACTAATATATATTATTAGTTTTTCAACTTAATAACTAATATTTATTATTAGTTTTTTAAAATATTTCAAATGATTAAAAGTGAGAAATTTAAATATAAAAGTGTGCACTACTAATAATTATTACTCATAATAAGTAATAATTAAGAGTAATAATTAGACTGCTTCTTTGTCATTATTAGCAAATTAGCAGTTCACATTAATAATAGTTAAATATATAAGTTATTAGTTACTTTTTTTGTAAAATTATTTTAAATGATTAAAGTAAGAAATTTAAATATAAAAATGTGCACTACTAATAATTATTACTCATAATAAGTAATAATTAGACTATTTATTTGTTATTATTATTAAATTAATAATGAATATAAAGTTATTAATTATTATTTATTAAATTATTTATTATTTATTTTAATTATTGAATGATTAAAAGGAAAAATATAAATTTTATTTTATTTTGATTTTAAAAATTAAAAATTTAATTTAAAATAGTATGATAAATTAAAGATTAAAAATTATAATAATTGAATATCCAAATTGATATTAAATCAAATCTAACCATCTTAAATTAATTAAATCTAATTGTTTCAAAATAAATAAAAAATTCAAAATAATTATTTTTTAAATATTTAAAATTTTAATTCAGTTATTAAAATTTATAAACCTTCTACCTCTCACCCTTAATTTTGTAAGCATGTTGATTCCAATATATATTTAACCTTATACGATCTTAAATAGGTATCAATTGTTAGTCTTTATTTTTTTTAATAATTTTTTAAGGTTGGTGGTGTTATATTTATCTCTCATGCTTGTATTGTTTTTCTTTAAAATTTTGACAAATTTTATAAATTTATAAATTCTTAGATATGTTGTTTCTCCCGTTCATTTCATTTTCTTTTTGTTTTTCAATAACAAAATTTCATATATAATTAGATTTATATGTTTAGATATTATTTGTGATTCATAGTAATTATTTACTAGAGTGTGTATTCTATGTAATTATATTTTTAAGTACTTTGACATTTCAATTGCAGAATATTATGTATAAATTTCATTATTTTGATATTTTTCATACTTTTTGATGTATTACTGTTATATTTTTCTTTAAAAAAAATATTAGTCTAATGATAATCTTAGTCTAATTTGTAAATAACTACTACTTTATAAAATTCCGCTAATATATATATATGTATTTAATAAAATAGTATCATTCATTCAAATCAATGTTATATGACATCTACAATCCAATATATTGATACTGAAAATTCATGATTAAACCTAATATAATGACTATAATAATTCAACTTACTACTTAAGATCTTTTCTGCACGATTCCAAATTATTTTGATGTCATAATATTATTTTGAATAAAATTTCTCAATAGAATTGTCGTAAAATCTTAAACAATTATAATCATATTATAAAGTATATCAATAGTAACGCAAAACTAATAGATATTATTTTTTTCAGTAAATATAAATAAAAACCCATAAAAAGAAAGAAAACACTCACAAAATGGAGAAAACACTCATAAAGGGAGAATAAAACCATCCGTAAAGGAAACTAAAACATTCTCAAGAGAATATAACATATCTACAAAAAATATAAATCTCCACATCTACTAATATATTAATTAAATGATTTAGATATTATAATTTTATTCAATCTAATAAATAATTTCTGTCCAAAACTCAATAAAAACTTATCGTCTTTGAAAAATAATAAGATAAGGTTGAGTTTAAATTCTCACTTAATTTTTTCCCCAACTTGTCTTGATTATTATGAAATATACATTGATATTTATATATAAGCACATACACATTTTTTTAATATATATATATATATATATTATAATATTCTATTAGAATGTGATTTTTATCATTTATAAAATAAAAAATTAAAAGGAAATTTTTACATCCACCCTCTCGGTCTTTTCTTGTTCTTGCTCCACCTCTGTCAGATACCTAATAGGGTTGGAATGGTGCGTGGCCTAGGCCTATAGCAATACTTTATAAAACTCATCAACTAAAAGATAATTTACTAAGCGAATTAAATTAAAGAATAAATTGAAAAGCAGGAAGTATTGCTATAGGCCAAGGCCCATGTAGCCTAGTCCAATTGGGTCATGGCAGAGGCTTTTGGCATTTGCGTCGTAAGGCTAGTTCCAAAAGACTACCTTTGAACAGATCACCCGGAAATGACAAGCAATTTGAGAATTGGTCTTCCAGGCCACGCACATAACGTGTTCTTTGCTGGACCCATCATTTTTTTTTCAAAACAAATACCCTGTAGAAGCATTGAGTATTAATAAAGATAAAAAAACTCAAATTTTAAATCAATGATCAATTTATATAATTATAATTCATAATTAATTGTGATGTTAGCTTCGGATGGGTCTTTCTGCTGATTTCTAGCCAAGTTGCTGATATGGCATTGTTTAATATTCACTAGAAGAAAGCAACAAAATGCCTATCAAATTTACTTACGAAATCTTTTCATGATACCTACATATTATAGAGACATAAATTATTAATAAATTACTGACAGATTACTTATAAATTTTCACAAAGAAAAGAAAATCGTTAGTAAAATTAATGTGAAAATAAGGCGTAAAAATATAAAAGACTTTTTTACAAACAAAATGTTGATATGGCTTATGATTTACGTAGGGGTAGATTTAGAAAGATAGAACAGTATTCTGCAAATATGGGACAATATGTTATAAGAAAAAGAAGACAGACTTTTTTGCCAATAGACATATCAAATTGCTTAAGGTCCAGAAACTGTTCTAAAAAATACTGGAAGAAGAAAGGTTAGAGAGCGTTATGGGGTTAAAAATATTTGCTAAAAGTAAACACTTAAGTTAGGATAAGTGCAAGTTTGTTGAATTATTATAAATATGCTGATGTTTTGGATTGTCACAATGAGTTATTCTTAAATATGGTTCCTCATCTGTTGCAGAGACTGCAAAGGAATGTAGAACAGAGATTGAATAAGGAAAATCTGGGAGGAAATCAAACGAGAAAAGACAATGATTCAAATAGGAATGCAGTGCAACTCATACACCAGGATTATTAGATGGCATAAATAATAATTATAGTGGTAAGAGGTCAATAGTAGAAGATGGGGATGGATAAGTAAAGCCTGTTTTTTTTCACTGACTTAGACTTGGTTTTATTGGTAGTGAATTATCTTTTATATACCTTTTATGCTTGGTAACTTTTATTGATGATATTTGACTATTGATTTTAAAAGAAGATCTATGAATGTTGTAACTTTTTGGAGATGAACATATTTATTTATTTTTATGTAGGATTGTAAATTTTGAGATTCAACATATCTACTCTCTTTGATGTATGTATAAAAAAAAATTATTATTAAGCTTTTACTATAATTCTTTCTGCAAGTTCATGTTGAATGATAATTATAATTTTAATGATACAATTACTTAACGTATTTCAAATATATCTCAACCTCATAAACAAAGTAAAATGGAGTAATATTCCATAATCAACGTTTGTAAGTAGATCCTACAACAGTCATTGACAATCGAAGTGACAATATTGACACATTTGTTTTCCCTCATTGCTATTCATATAACAAGTCTTCATACAAATCTCAATCATAATAATTTTGACAAAACATTTCATCTGTGATATACCAGTGACTAACTCATTAGTATTCACTTGTAAAGATGAGTTTACTAACCTTATTAAATATAATTTTCTCTTTAATGCCCTGATTTTTTTCCTCTTTAGAGTTCACAATTTCTTCAAGTATTCGACTCCTTATCAGCATAGTTTTGTTCCATTAACTCTTTAATCCTTAATTTTTCATATATTTTAAATTTTATAATTCTATTCGTAAATTTTTGAAGTAAATCAAGATATCAAATATGAAAATATAATTAAAATTCTATTTTATTTTCATTTATTTTTAGTATACCAAATATGCTCTTTGATGCATATAACCTCGGTTCATTATCATGTTTGTAGCAAATCGAGGCAACCTCACTTCCTCTCCTAATCGTTTGAGAAAACTTAGAACTTCGTTTACCATTTTGCCTCAACTTCTAGTTTTTTTTTTTTTTTCCCATCTCTTTTGTTCTACTGGTAGTTTTGAGAAGATATGACTCAAATTAGTTATAAACAGGAGAAATAAATTCCAAAGAAAAAGAAGATAAAAAAGTTATAAAACTTCTATGTCATGACATTATCTTACATGTAAAAAAATATTAGATAGTGTCACATCAATACCAGCAGAAAGATCCATCGGAGATTAATATTGCAATTAATTATTGATTATGGCTATTATGTTAATGCAAGTTGAAGTTTAAGTTAAAATTGACAATTGACTTGAAATTTGAGATTTTTTAAATAATTAAGTTAAGGGAGGAAATTTAATATTGTTGAGATTTAAACTTTAATATCCATTCTTAAATAATTTCATATTTAGGCTAATGACCTTTTTTTCCATAAATTTTAAATCTTACTATGATTCCTTCAAATTCATAATATCAATATTTATTGGGTTTTAACAACTCTGTAGTTCTAGAAATAACACATTAGTTATATCCCAAAAGTTTGTGTTGGTGAAACAACCTTTTTGCTAAATCTTTCAAAATATAATACTATGGTCAAGAATTTCTCGAAGGTCAAGCCACATTGTTGGTAGGTGTCAGCAACGACGGCGTTACAAACCTCATCAAAAGGAAAGATAGGTTGCCACGTCATTCTCGTCTGAACGAAAGGCTATAATAATCTGGAAAGTTGTCAATATGAACATCTCGTTTGAATTTTGTAGCCAAACAAAGATGAATATAGAAAGGGGACCTCAGCAATTCCATCAACTTTGAAGGCCAAAGGACAAATGTCAATTTTTCTTAACATTTATATTTTTTGCCCCACTGTAGAGCCTCTTTGTTAGCCATTTGTCGACCTGTTTTTGTGTTCTAGATAGATAGAGTGGGATATAGAGGTGTTAAATAATCTTGGTATTAAGCAATAATTTGTTTAAACATTAGTGAGCACTTTATTATATTCATTCCAAGTTTGAGGAAACTTGTGAGCTGTAGATGGTGTGTTTTACAATTAAGCATTAAACCCTTACGAGAGAATAATGCTACTTTATTTCATAAATTCTAACTATTTCCATTCTTTTTGTTGCTTCTTGCACTTTCACTTTTTATAAAAGTATAAATAATTGAAATTCTTAATATAATTTATTTATATTTCATTTAAAATTTAAAAAAATTTCAAAAAAATTTCAAAAAAATGCAAATATCTGGATTATAAAATGAGTAATTTTCCTTTTTTTTTTTTTTTTCAATAGCTTTACTGTAATCTTTATTAAATTGAAATATTATTTAAATTTTGTTTTTTTAAGTTAGAGAACCTATTGAAATGTGGATCTGAGATAAAAACAGATATGTTAGATTTGACACTCTTGAACTATTAATAGTATTATATTGTCCATTTTAAAAAAAGTTTATTAACTCTTAAAATTTAAATATTTTTTAATTTTGATAAAATTAATCGATTTGTTTAATTTTAATAAAATTAGTCAAAATTACTAAAATTCTTACTAATTTTTACAAAATTAGTTAAAATTCAAAATGATCAAAATAAGATGATATATCACATTAAAATATTAAATTAAAATAATATTAATTAATATTAATTGATTTTATTAATTTTTTTTATAAAAACTCATATCAGTTATTTTACCACGTCACATGATATATCATTTTATTTTGATCAATTTAAATTTTTTCTAAATTTTGTTAATTTTGATTAATTTTATTAAAATTAAACTTGAAAAAAATTTATATTTAATAGTGAATAAGCCTTAAAAAAAAAAAAAAAAGCTCCAACTACACATTAAATAAGAAATGCAAGAGGTGGAATGAAAGGGACTCGCTGTAAATGATTTTAGATGACCGGAATTTAAAATAGGTTAATTTGATTTATTTATTAAATAAGTTTACAATTTAAATTTAGTTTATATAGATATTATTTTTAAATTTATATTTTATATATCATTTTTATTTTATATAATTTATACATTTATTTTATTTTACAACAATAATATTTTTGTTGTTTTTTAAAAAAATCCTCAAATCCTCGACTATCAAATCAAGTAATCTCAAGTTATCCAGCTGCACTCAATAAAAACTTTCAAACAATTTGAGATGAAGTTTTTTTAATTACGATTTCATTTTAATTTTTATTATTAAATTTTTTACTTTTAATTTAATTTCAAAAATTTTTTAATTTCTAAACTGAATCTGACCATATTCAGTCCTAGCTGACAATTACATAGTCTTTGTGTATACGTTTATATATTATGTCCACATTCCCTGTAAAAAAACGTACAATCCAATGAAACTATGAAGTTGCATATACAGGTGCTAGTTTCACTGTCAGTGCAGCCATCATCTTAGAGATGGTCCCAAAGATAAACAGAGATTGATCATACAAAAACTACACCATATAAATAAAAGATTAAAGAAAGCGACAAAGCAATTATCAATGACTTGATGAGACGATAAGACTTTTAGACATTACACCAATCATTTCCAGCCACATGCTTGACACAAAATTGGAAGTCAAACAATTTCTAGGAAAGCCTAAGTTTCTTTATCCAAAAGTCTCAGTAGACTGCGCACGTGATTCAATTTCTGTTCTTGTTACAATGTACACAAATTCACCATCATTAGCTCCTAAGGTCTCGAAACACCTAAGTTGGATTACGGGTCATCTAAGTTTCTATTAATTAACAGAATCTTCCATTCATTTTTGTATTATTTCCTAATTTAATCTCTCCTTTGCACCCACATATCGTTTTCAACCTCTCTTTTCTTCTTTTTTTTTCCCCCTCAATCTTTATCATCTAACCTTTTCTTGCAATTTATTCTAATCTAATCACCTTCTAGGAAACCATCCCCCTTAGGACAAGAAAAAAGACAATTATCGCTACTTCCATACCCTTATATAAGCCATACCGATGAGGGTCTAGATCATGAAATTGCAACAAAGGCTTATTCTAGTGCCAGACACAACATAAATAATCATTTCTGATTTTTGGGTTTGGCTTATTTTCGGTCATATATATCATCAGATCATGGATGTACTTGGTGTTAACTGTAAGAAGAGCAAGGGGCAAGCCAAGAGATGCAAAAAGGCAGTCAAAGTTGTGTACATATCTAGCCCTATGAAGGTGCAGACTAGTGTCTCAAAATTTAGGGCTCTTGTGCAAGAACTCACAGGAAAAGACTCCGACACAACGCGATTCATGGACGTTAATGGTGGTGACAATTCCTCTTCTGATTCAGTTCTTGACCGAAGAGCTGCAGATGATGAGAAAGACTCTATGGTCCGTTTAACGAACTCTTACAATGAGTCATTTTCTCCTAGTTCTGATTCTGTTTTCGAGTCATTTGATAGATTTTTGCCGCCTATGGAAGGGAGTTTCATGAGTTTGTTTCAATCAAACCCTTACTATGAATATTCTTCTCATGGGTTAGATATGTTTAACTAGAAGCAGCTTTTAGGTATTATGCGCATTGTAAGTTTTGTTTGAGCTTCCCCTTACTGTTCCGGTCATTCTTATTATATGTGTGTATATAAATTAATCCTAGTCTAGGTTAAGCTTTCTTATAGTTCTGTTACAATTTTGCTATACATATATGAATTAATTGATACGACTACTTGCTATTATCATGGGTCTAGACTGAGCAAATTGAAAATGCAATCCCAAATTGGAAATTTGTTTTATTCGTTATAAATGAGCACTCTAAGATTATTCATTATCAAATGACATATAATGGAATTTTTGAGATGCAACTCTAAATGATACTATAATAATATATAACAGAAAAGAAAAAGGTTTTTATGAGCAGAACTGATTGGTGAAATGGAGGTCAATTGATAAATTCCACACCAAATCATTGAAATCTTTGACTGGATCTTTATCTTATGTAAAGTTGACAACAACTTGTAAATATAATTTGATTATATAGAATCGGTCCACTCGATCAAAATATATACATATTCAAACCCAGTTGTCATTAAAATCTTTGACTGGAATTAAGCTTTAATCTATTTTATGTACTCCTTCTAGGAGAGTACCATGAGCACTTAAATGCCGAACATAAGATAAACTAGCATATTCATATTCTCTTGAAATATACCATAATCTTGAATTATACCATAATTTCTTCTTTAAATATGTCTCGCAGCAGCAAAAGAATTAATGGGTGGCGTAAGACAGTCAAGCTAGACAACATTTCTTGCTATAGTAGCTTTCTTGCTGTTCTGCTTTTCGAGTGCAGTAGTAGACGAGAAGGCACGATGATGATTACAAAAAAAAAAAAAAAAAAAGTGTCGTGAGCAGCAATTGATGGAATCCAACACGTATCCTTGGGTGAAAAGTGCCGATGCAGAAGAATGAGTATCAAGGGCTGATGTCAGAATTGGGACTTACTAATGTTCCTAAGATGTGTTGGCCCTGTGAAAAAAAGACACACGTCTTTCTTCTTCTTCGCCCACAAATTTTAGAAGACTATAAATACCTCATTTGAAAATGGAAAATATATATATATATATATATATATATATATTTTTTTTTTTTTGGTCTATAGAAAATGCATTAGGAGAGGAAAGGAGTACAAAGTATGAGTTTGACAAGTTCTGGAGTTGTGGAGACCCAAGCGAAAGGAAGACTTCCTTTAAACAAGGATTTAACAAGCCAAATAGCTGGCTTATTCAGAGATTTAGGGATACCTATGATAGCAGTATTAGGGGATTGAGAAAGTCTTTCCTTTGCTTGGGATACATCTGAAGGCACCTTTTCCAAGTCAGAGTTCAACCAGCTAATTACAGAACTGTTATAAGATAATAATACAAAATTTGGTCGGTTAATCTGGGAGGCTAAGGATAAAGCCATGAAAATAGTTGAGCTTGAGCACGTCTTCCTGAATGTGCAGTTTTAAAACAGGTCAAACCATCTACAATTCGTCCATTCTTGTTGGTGATCAAAACAGCAATAACAACACTCCTTCTTGGCTTAATATATATTGCCTGAGACTCCAGAATTTAGCAAGAATCCCATTTAATTCAAACATATAGATTTTGGTAAAAGGAAGCAGGACATGGTGTAAATGGAAATAACACACAATACAGATTTTAGCGTTATTTCTGTACCTCCAGAAGAAAAAAAAATGTGACATCAGCTATTAACCTTCTTCTTCATACGATCTACAATATATTGGAAAGTATGATGTTTGCCGGTTCCCCGTATAGCAGGAATTCCCAAGTACTTATCACCCATACGCATTTCTCGCATTTTTAGACAGGTCATAATTGAAGCTTTAAGAGTAGAAGATAGACTTGCTAAAGCAGATCCCTAATTTCAAGAAGTTGAAGAGTTGGCTCGAAGCCCTTTGAAAATTTAAAAGCATATTTTTCACATTAATGGCCTGTTGATTAAAAGCATAAAATCATAGAAGGGTATCATCTGCGAACATAAGGTGAGATAAAGGAAGGCAACGAGGATTAAGTTTGACTTTTTACAGCAAATTTACAGAAATACATTTATTGAGGAATGCAGAGAAAGCATTTGTAAACAGTAAAAATAGGTAAGGAGATAAAGGATCTCCTTGCCTAGGCCCTCTAGAAGGAAAAAGGAATGAAGTAACACCATCATTATAGTTAATAGCAAAGGAAACCATGGGAACACATTGAGAAATTAATTGAATTACATCAGCGTGAAAACCCATTTTGTGCATGATTGCTTGAAGAAAATTTCATTCAACTCTATCATGTGCTTTTGAGATATCCAATTTAATGGCCATCTTTGCTTTTCTAGTGGAATCGAGTTTCTTTAAGGCGTGAAAGAACTCATGAGCAATGAGAATGTTATCTTGGACGTGTCTTCCTTGAACAAACACAGATTGTGAGGGATCTACTATTTGAGGTAAAAATGGTTTCAGTCTGTTGATTATGATTTTTGCAATAATCTTATAGTTAACATTACAAAGTCCTATAGGGGCGATATTGATCTATAGTTTCCGGGTGAGGAGACTTGGGAATGAGTAATAGATGGGTTTGGTTCATTTTCCTCAAGAAGGTGTTTTAAAGAAAAAAATTTTGATATTGCATGGAACACATTATCTTTGAGAATGGATTAGAATTGATGATAAATATGGCTTCCGTGGGGCCCTGGTGCTTTAAGTTTTCCTATATTAAAAACAGCGTGTTCCACCTCCTCCATGGTGACAAGTTTAAGCAAATGATTATTCATATCAACAATTACAACACTTGGGATACTATTTAATATATCATCACTGGAATCCAGCACATTGGATTTATATAATTGCTGAAAATGGGAAAGGATATGTACCTCTAGTTCTTTGGGATTTGTGATCCAACCACAGGAGTTTTGGGCCCTAAGATCTGATTGAAGCGTCTTCATTTAATAGCAGAGGCATGGAACTAGGCGATGTTGCGATCCCCTTACTTGAGCCATGTGATACGGGATCTTTGTTGCCAATATAGCTCATCTTTCTTCTAGAGTTCACATAGTTGAGTGACAAGGTTTTGTTCCTCTGCCAAACTCATATTACCTGCATCATTCAGTTGTTGCATTCTAGATAGTATAGTGTTTATCTAGTATCTGGTGTTCCCACTTCCTTGTTGGTTCCATCGCCACAGCAGTTTTCTACATTCTTTGAGTTTTTGCACAAGTTGACATTGATGAGAGCCCGATACCTTTGAATTCCATGCCGTCTGGATAATCTCAGTACAATTGTTTTCACCAATCCATTTATTTTCAAACCTAAATCTTTTCCTAGCTTAATGCATTTGACCTAAAAAAATGAAAAATTAGTGGTCTATGGTCCTAACCACACAGGTTACCATGCCTAATGAAAGCATCGTGAAATAGAGACATCCAGGCTAAATTCCCAAATCCCCTGTCAATTCGCTGCAATATCAAATCTGCCATTACTCTTTTATTTGACCAAGTGAGGTGCGGGTCACCAGATTTAATCTCTATAAGAGAGCATGTTGCAATCTAGTTCCAAAGGATATCTAATTGTGCTTGAGAAATTAGCTTACTATCCAGAGAATTAAAGTCCCCCGTTAATAGCCAAGGAGCATTTGTGCCTATATTTAACTTAGACAAATTATCAAACACCATGCCTCCGTTCTTGCCCGTGGGGTCTCCATATACAAAGGTAAAGCATCATTCAACCTTAAGGCTTGGCCAATGACACCGACAGTGAATCCAATTTGGAGAGTGGGAAAGGATGTTGACCTGAAAATCCGTACACCACTAAAGAACAAGACCATTAGGATTAACAACAAAACCATGATCATAACGCAAAATTCGCTGGAGTTTATCAATACATTCTTCCTTCTGCTTAGTTTCTGCCAAAAATACCATAAGGGGGCGTTGAGCTTACAGTAAGCTTTTAAGATGCTGAAACGTCAAGGAACGCCCCAATCCTTGACAGTTCCAAGCTAAGGACGTCATGGCTATTGATAAAGCAATCCCTGAACATTCTCTTCATTATTGAAAAAAGACCCACTAGCACCACCCAGCGGGAAAAACTGGGTTTGCCCTCTATTCACATTGTAACAAGCTTTGAAACACGCTATACACGACAAAAACAACGAGAAAAAGACTGACATTATGATAAACAAAGAACAAGAAAAGCGATTAAAGATTGGAAAGGGGATCAAAAAGATCAGGCAGGACCCAAGATACAATAATATCTTGCATCTCTATACTTGGATTTAGTTTAAATTTTACCATTTTTATTTTATATTTTCAGCACGCTTACTTCAATCTTTAAATAATTTATGTTTGTTGTGTGGAGCTTCATATGAGATCAATAATGAATAATAATAAAGCATGTGGATGGCAAGGGTCATCGCTCCAGCAACTAGATATACATGAGTTTGGGAGAATGTACTTGATGGTGGCTTGGTGGGATAGGAATATAAGGTTTGATGGGTTGCCGACATTATTTTTGGAATAGGATTGAATCCATCGATTCGATGAAAAAATTAAAAATTCATTAATAATTTAATTCAATTTAATATTTAAAATTAACTAAAAAATTCATTAAAAAATAAAATCGAATTAAATAAATTCAATTTAAAATTTTTTAAAATTATATTATTTTATTTAAAATCTAAAATATTAAATATTTTTCATTACAAATGATCACATTATATTTTTAAAATATTATTTATATATTTTCAAATTTAAAATTTGGTTTATTAAACAAGAAAAATGGAGCAAAATCAAATTACAAATAATAAATAGAATATTCTTATTTTAAAAATATGTGGAGTGGGGTCGTCTTCCCTTGCGCTTATCACAATATCATTTACTGATGTGCATCAAAACCACATACGACAGAAAATATAATCATATGATAAAATGCATAAGAAAACAAAAAAAATGGAGGCTACATATATTATATATTTATTTTGCTTTAATGTAAAGGCACAATATTGTGGTCTTAACACTCATTATTATAATATAGCTTACATTATAGACAAATGACACTTGTTTCAGATTTTGATTTTTAATGTACTGCATTCCACTATCATATGTAATAATTTAATTTCATATTTAAATAATAAAATGTTAAATGATTGCATTATCTTTATCGAATAGCCTCTATTTTCAATGGATATGATTGCCATATAATAAATATTCAAACACGAGCCTCTATTTTCAATGAATTGAGAGTTGAATTAATTACAAATAATGATTTTTTTTTCTATAGAAAGAAAATTGGTCTTAATATTGTATATAATAAAATTCTCTAACCGAATGATTAAAGGTGATGGCTCCAGACTTTAACATCTTGATTCAAATACAATTATTCCAAATTTAGAGTGGATGGAACAACATATTCGCTGCATTTGTGGCGTAGTACTGTTCATGTGTGGCAATTTTTTTTTTAGCCCAAATACTTTTTAATTATTTTAATATCTTACAAACGTATCATTCTTAATATATAAATCATATTTTAGTCCAAAATATAATATTTAATTTAATCCACATATGAATTATATTTAGAATTTCCTAGTAATTTTATTTTATTTTTTAATAAATATAATATATTGTGATAAATATAGAAATAAAATAATGTGTTAAATATATTAATATATTAAATATTTATTAAAATTAGATATATAAATGTATAATGATAAGTATGAAATAAATATGGATGTAATGTGTAAAATATATGAATGATATAATATCAATAAAATGAAATACTAAATGAGTTAAAGAAGAAATATATGAATATTATTTTTTAAAAGTTAAAAATAAAGTTATAAATTGAAATAAATTTACTGTAAAAATTATATTTTAATGTAAATTTATCTGTATTTTGAATTAAGGAGTTGGCTACGGCCGTAAGCACCTTTATTTGGAATCTCCCTTTTCTAACTTGTCGTGAACATTTCGCAGCATTAATCAGATCACATAATTTTTTTTTTTTTTTAAAAAAAAAAATTGGATGTGTCACATCACGTGCGAGTTTCAATCTGTTGCAAACCCATGAACTAATTCTAATAGCCCAAATCTAGTATGTAAGAAGACAGCAGATGATGTTTATGACAGTTATTGGGCTTCTGTCTTGGACCACACACAACTAACTAGACTGAGACAGTAGGCTGTTAAAACAAACCCATCTCCAAACAAACAAGGGCCAGTTTGCATCACATCACATGGTTCATACTTTTAATTTTCACAAATGACAGCAGTGAAGAAGAACACACAAATTGAAGTCAGTTTGGGCTTTGGTTTTGTGTCAGTGGCTTGCATTTCCAAGTAAATGGAAACCCAAATTCTGTTTGATCTTATTGTACAGAACCAACCAACAAACCAGCATTATTTGTTACATTAATAATTAATGACCAAACCAAGCGCATCTTGCTTTAGTTTGGAGATGTTCCCAATCTTTAAATTCACATGCTTGAGTTCAGCATGACCAGTGGGAATGATTTGACCTGTGCCCCAAATCAGATCAAACGAGTTAGGCGACAAAATAAATTTTTTAAAATAAAAATTTCAATCCATGAATGAAAAAAATATAGTACATCAACTTTAATACACATTATAACATAGTGATAAAATTAAATTAGAAGATATAAATGATTTAATTTATAGAATAAGGTTTCTGGAAATCATATATTTGCATCCAAGAAGCGTATTTTTTTTCTCAATTATTATACTACTAAATAAATTTTATTGTCATTTAGTCATTAAATAAACATAAGACCGCACATACATCCATATGCTTATTATAATATATATATATATACACACACATGTATAGACATGCTTATAATAAATATGTCTTTTCACAAGAAATTAAAAATAAAAAATTTGAGAAAGAAAAAAGGGTAATAATGAACAAATGTTGGCAGGCTGACTGTGTCTAGTGAAAGAAAGCAAGCAAAGCCAATTAGCCAAACAAACCGAGAGAAAAGGCGTGGAATAATTTTTTTAAAAAATAAAACCAAAATAGAAAGAGGAAAATCTCCTCCTCTTCTTCTTCCTCCTCTCTCCCTCTTTATCACTCTATAAAACCCTCACTCTTTCTCTGAAAAATCTCTTTCTTTCCCTATCACTTGAAATCTTTTTTCTTTTTTCTTTTTCTTTCTTTTCATTTCATTTATCGTCATCGCTATTATGTTCATGATGGTGCTGTTGTTGTTAATCCTCTAATGGATTATGGATCTACGGCCTGTTTGGTTTCCACTGCTAAGATCTTAATTTAACCATGTTCTTGTTTTCTCTTCTGCTGCTCCTTGATTGATTCAATAGACTAGACTAATAATGAAGGTACCGTGCTGTTCTGTTTGCCAAACGCGGTACAACGAGGAGGAGAGAGTTCCGTTACTGCTCCAATGTGGCCACGGATTCTGCAAAGAGTGTTTATGTCGAATGTTCTCCTCGTCTCTCGATACAACGCTAGCGTGTCCCCGCTGCCGACACGTGTCTGTCGTAGGCAACTCCGTCAACGCGCTGCGTAAGAACTACGCTGTACTCGCGCTCCTCCACTCGCCTTCTACGGCGGCTAACAACTTCGATTGCGATTATACGGATGATGAGGAGGATGAGGGGAAGGAGGGGGAGGATGAGGGGAAGGAGGGGGAGGAGGGGAGGTGTACCCGTGGGTCCCTCGCGTCGAGTTCTGGAGCGTGTGGCCCTGTGATCGAGGTCGGGGTCCACCAGGAGGTGAAGCTGGTGAGGAAGATTGGGGAGGGGAAGAGGGCTGGGGTGGAGACCTGGGCTGCCATGATTGGAGGTGGGGTCCATGGGAAGTGTAAGCATCGGGTGGCGGTGAAGAGGGTGGAGGTAGGGGAGGAGATGGAGTTGGAGTGGGTGCAAGGGCAGCTGGAGAATTTGCGGCGAGCTTCTATGTGGTGTAGGAATGTTTGTACTTTCCATGGGGTGATT
>CATIWR010001298.1:0-13143 GCA_949677035.1 Omphalea diandra | reverse complement strand
ATAGGATTAGTCAATTACAATTGGCAATTAACAATTAATGTATAGTCCCAATAATATAAAATTGAGCAACAAAAAATAGAAAAAAGAGAGAAAATAAAGCATTCCAACAACAAAAAAGGAAGAAAAATTAGAGAAAAATATTGGAGAAATAATATAAAAACATAGGGAGAAAATTAGATAGAAAAATTAAAAAAAAAATAATAATGAGTCAACACCCGATTTTACATCCGATTTTACCCGATTTTACCGATTTTAACGAGTCAAAACTCGATTTCACCCGATTTTACCACAAATCCGATTTTATGTACGATTAAAATCGTTCACGTGATTTTGACTCGTAAAATCATAAAATCGTACGAGTCAACTCGCGATTTTGACAACTATGCCTCAAAGTCGAAGCAGCAGATGGAGTGATCAAGAGGAAAACTTTCAAAGTTCATAGAAGTTATATTCGATGTTGGACTAGACAATTGATAGCTATGCATAAAACAAAAACTAGAAACTAGTCACTCACTCAGAAATAGTAAAGTAATTAAAAAAAATCTCATAATACAACTGGTATGTCTCATTCTTTTGGCCATCATCAAGTTAGGGAAATAGAATTCAATCTGAATGAGAAACAAATGTGCTTGCCAGTATAAATATCAAAAAGAGTTAAAACAAAACTATTACAACAAAGCAAAATACCTTCTCATTGAGTAATGTGTTTAACTTTTTTATTTCATTCACATGCTGTTCCCGCTCATTTGTCAAGGTGGTTTCGATATTGTGGAGTTCCATGTTAAGTTCAGAGATAATCTTTTCTTTGGCACTCAAAGAATTCTCAAGGATAATATTTGAATCTACACTGTCACTGCAAACCAGAACAACGCACAATGATCTCAAAAATATAACCTAATGCAATTCACCATGGAAAGAAACAATTATTAACGGAACTGAACATATATCCATAAAAAGCTAAATATTAGATCTTGGATTAAGATAGTTACATAGAAAAGAAGTATACACAGTGATAGGGTACCTAACCTTTTCTTATTTTCAGTATCTTCATTCGCTGATTGTAATTGAGAACGGAGGAGGCCCTGCAGATATTCAGATAAGTTTCAGTATTAAACACTAAACAGAAATGGGCTTCTGTTTACTACTTTTGCTAAGAAAACAAAAGCGTGACCCATTTTAACTTTTGAGGAGAGCTGAACTATCGTATTTACTTCCCAAACTAGATAAATCACTCACACTCTTATTAGAGAATGGCCCAAGGGAGAGGGACAGTGTGGGTGGGAGACAAAGACAAATAAATACATCTTCTGTAAATAAATAATTCAAAATGTTATGCATTTCTCTTCCTAGAACATACAAGTTGGTATAAGCAGCTACAAGAAAACATCCATAATGATGAGCAAAAGTGAACAAATGATTGTTCAGTCTCATAAAGAGGGAAAAAAATTGCAGATAGCTGATGTAATGTTGAAAATCACAATAAAAATGTAGAAGAAAAAATTCTTTGTGATCAAAGCATGTCACAAACTAAACCTAATACAAAACAATATTCCTGTGTTTACTCTATGACAAATAAAAATCAGAAGAATAGCACTTATAGCTTGAGCCAATAAGAATTCAATCAATTAGCCAATGGTACTAATTGATATTATAACTTTTTTGAGGTAAAAAAGATATTGCTACTCAGATTTCAATGCAGAATAAGGACACTGTCTATTTTAAGACAAATAATCCTTCATAGACAACTCCATACAGTGTGTACTTTAGCGCAGGAATAACTAGATAATGATCTTTCATAAAACTCCATAAACTTAATTCACTCAACAATCTACAACGAAAAACTCATGGGCAACATTCTTCCAAGAAATTTTATTTCACAGACAAAACTGTAAAAGACCAAGCAGAGCAATCCTTAAACAATCTCATGAGAGTGTCTAACAAGAAAAATTAAAGAACAGAAGAAGAGGAAGCCGCTACAGTAATGCAATTTTAAAAAAAGGTGGCAATATCATTGAGAAGGATCAGAGAAAAGTGATGTCAACCAAATGTGGAACAAACCTTCTCTCTCTCAAGGCTAAGAAGCCGTGTTTGAGCTCTTTCAACTTCATCCATCAGAAGATTGACCTCTGATTGTTTTGCTGCCCTTTCTTCCTCTAATATTTAATACAAGAAAATGTAAGAAAATAGAGTATACCTTCAATTAAAATGTATAGCGTTTGCTTTTCCTAAAAATAAGTGATTACCGCTGAAAGAAAGCTTTGACAACAACATTGTAGATGCCATGAGTTTGGATAACATAGTTATGACATGATAATATGATATAGAGACACAGAATTAGCATATCACCTGATTGAGCGCGGACTTCAAACAACTGGCTTTGTGCAAGTTCATGCAATTTTTGCATAGTGACAACACTTTCTTTAGCTTGTCGTAATTGATCTTGCAAAGATTGTTCCCTGTTAAGAATAGCCAGAATTCAATGTTTCTGTAACAGGAAGAAAACAAAAATGTTCTAGAAGACACCAATAAACAAAAAGAACCTATTCTGAAGTGCAATTCATGATTTTGCCAACATTTCCAATTTTTCATTTATAACCAAAAGTTACTATCTAACATTTCTCTGAAATTTAAGATAGTATTCACACCATGAGTAAATACCTTTCTTTTAAAACTTCTAGTGTTTTCTGGTTTTCTTCAGCCAAACTACGTTGCTTCATCTCCACGATTTCCTTGACTTTTTCTTCCATCTAAAATAAAAATCAGAAAGTTGGTAATACCACTCTGATCATTTCAATATGAACCCAAAGTCTTACTCATTATAGCTCACATCTACGGCGACAATTAAATTGCCTAGCCAAAGAGTGTCAACTAATTTCAATTCAAGATATTTGTCAACATTCTGTCTATTGTTAATCAAAGAGTGACATATTAAATCCCTAAACTCACAGGATTATATATTGCATAACAATTAAAATAATTAAATAGATGAGTAAAGTTTCTGCAGAAGAAAAAGCTCAATATGCCCCAAAACCCGCCCGCCTCCCTAATCCTATAAGCAAATATCACAAAAAAAATTGCAGCACTATATTAGTACAGCTCCAAGGTCTAATTATGATACTTATAGCATGGCATTTATAAAATTCGATGTCACAGCTTACCTGTTGCTCTAACTGACGATTACGCTCTTCAAGTCTTCTTATTGTTGCCTGCTGATTCTTTAAGTGAGTTGCTTCTGTCCTGAACTCCTCAAGCTCAACTTTCATCTTCCGGTTCTCAGATTCTAATTCAGACAAGTTCAGATCTTGCTCCTGCATGGAACAAAACCATGTGTAGGAGACTAGGTCAATTTTGATGTTTTAACCAAAGAGTTACAAGATCAAGTCCAGAATTAAGATTAATTCCTATAGTTAATAGACAAAGCAAATGGCTATTTAAGAGTACTTGTTTTGCTAAATGATGCTTGACCTTCATGGAATATTACAGCAGACATTGTATACCTCAAAACTAAAACAAGCCATCCTAAATGCAAACTCACTGCATCAGCAATTTATCATTTAAAACTTCAGGTCCATTGGACAGAATAGCTTTGGACATGGGCCAAATCTAAGATTTGAAACCTTTCAGTTTTTGGGCACAATGCATTATAATTTTTCAAACTCACATTCTTCATTACACAATTGGACAAATGATTGATAATACTGAGCATACAAGTACATGAAAGTTCAAGGAAGCTTTCCCATTTGATATTCATTATATCAACCATTTCCATTAGAAATCTGCAACCATTTAGCATATCACATTCAAATGCTATTTCATCAGAAAATACATTGTGCACTGTCAGCTTGAGCACATAGATGCGCAGGATCCACATGCAGCAAAAGGAATATTTAATTAAAAGAAGGTTTTCATGTCATCTATACAATTTGCCAATCAACCAAACACCAAAACCTTCCCACTGTTGCATTATTAAGGAAAAGATATCCATCATTAAGAGTAAACCAACAGCCAAGTAATTACATTGCATATACCTTGACGTCTGAAAGTTGATGCAACTCATTCATAGAAGATATTTTAATCAAAGGAAGCATACAACTAGTAGATTTCAAAAATTTCCGAGGAATACAATACAGTGAAAATTATAAAACACTTGAATGGAATAGGCTGGTACTTACAGCAATCGAAGCAAGAGCTGGATAAGGATCTGGTGCCTCATAAAGCTTCTGATATATATTGAGAAAAGCATTTTCTCCAAATTTTGCTCTCTTGGTAAGGTTGTCAACTTCTTCTTGGTAGCCCTTAAGTAAAGAATTAAATAAACTTAACTTTTCTTCTGGTGAAGCCTTTTTGAAATCTGTTTAATAGAATGAAAAGAAAAGACAAGTTCTAAGACAAGCTTTAACTTATGTAATGATAGTTCAAGGATAGTTCAAAGAATAGAGAACAAAATAGAAGAGATGCCAAGTTCTCTCCAATTATTTTATTCCAAATAAAAAAAAAAAAAAAAAAACTGTATTTGACAAAGCAATTCTCCACTAATCGCTCCACTTCTCTTCCTGCTTCATTTATTTGTTTTCTCCCTTCATCAACCCTTAAAAGATTTTGAATAATTGAGCAACTAATTGGTTTAAATAATACCTCTAGTGCTCTCAGCAAGCTTCCTTCGGTTTTTCAGACTGTTTTCCTGATTTTCAGCTATCCTAAGTCCTTGTTCGTCCAAGATAGTTTTCTCTTTCTCCAAATCAAACTCTGCAAAAAAAGAACAGAAGATTTAAAAGATAAGCATTCCATAATATTTTCGTATTTAGGATATGATACACAAAGAGAGATTTTGACTACCAATCAAAATCTTACAGAATGCAGCTCTCCACTTAAAGGAGCTTATGATCAATAATGCAACATGACAGAAAGGAAAGAAAATTACTTGCTGGATGAATAAAATGTTTTCTTCAACATGTCCATTATTTCACAACCATCACCTTTTTATTCACATCACATGTCACTCCATACCATAAGAGTTAAACAGAAATGCAGAAAAAACAAGTGATGGTTACAGAAGTGATCCAGAGACAAAAATTGAGTCCAGGAAATGTGGAAATGTAAAGCAAAATCTTGGACATATTAACCTTTCAACAAAAAGAAAATTCCAATGCAGAATCTTGACACAATAGATCTACTCTATCCTAGCCATTTCTGATGCAGCTTCGAGATATGGTACAACGTCAATGATAAAATAAGTACAGTAGAGCTACTTTTATCAGATAAATCCGATTTAAAAACTGGTACGATGCTCCAGTCACAGTCATCGATGCTTATCTGCAGCACTACTTCTCAGCATCCCAAACTAAACCAATGCACAACCAAAATTCCAGATATATATACAGAACCCTAACATTTACTTAATAGAAATTCATTTGTAATCTATAATCAACAAGCAATAAATCTATCAAAATTGTAATCTAATACTAACTACAAAGAGTGATCACCTTTCCAGAAATTGGAGACGACAGGAATGGGAGAAGAGGACGGGTGGTTCGATTTTTCCCTCTCGGATCCTCCTTGCGGAGCCTCCATTGTTTGTTTTTTTGAGAGTTTGGATCTCTTTCTCTGCCTCTGAGATTTGATATGGTTCTACTTGTTAGATCTGATAAAGAATTGTTTAAATTCCTGCGTAATCTGAATTTGGTACAATTTCAGTTCTCTGTATGTTGGGCGCCATGGATCGAGCTCGAAAACAAAAAATCGAGAACAAAAAAGTTAAAAAGGGCGGTGTGATGTAGCTGTCCAGTGGATTCAGTTCAACGCAAAGCCCAAGTTACGCTTTATAATGGGCCTTTCGGACTAGAGCTAATTTCTTTCTAATGGGAATTAAATTTATGTTAAAATTCATATCAAATACCAAATACATCTTCTATGGCAAATTATATCATGAATTCATATTCACAATATTTTATGGTTTAAGAGTTCAAAACATGTGTAACAGTAAATATGAAAGAGTCTATCACTTCCGTAATTACTGCTTTATTTCTTTTTTAATAAATTTTCTTTGTTTACTTTAAATATTATTATTTTATTTATTTTTTTAACAAATTTTCATGTTGTTTATTTTAAATATACATATTTATACTTTTATGCATATTTTTAATTTTTAATTACATTATTATTATTATTATTATTATTATTATTATTATTATTATTATTATTATTATTATTATTATTATAATCATTATCATCATCATTATCATTATCATCATCATTTCATATGTTTAGAAAAAAATAAACTTATTTTTTCATAAAAAATTAGTATAAAATGTAAGTTTATCAATTTTAATATTACAAAAGAAATTGAAAATATCAAAATATTTAACTATAAAAAATAACCCTATAACTTATAAAAAAAATGAACATAGAATTTACAAAAAATGAACATAAGACTTACTGATAATAAATCTACAGTTTACACCAAATGAATCTATAATTTATAAAAAAAATAAACATATAGTTTAATAATAGTGAACTTAAAGTTTATATCAAAATACACTTACAACTTATAAAAAATGGACCTACAAAAAAAATAAATTTATAATTTATTGATAATGAATTTATAATTTATATCAAATAAACTTATAGTTTACAAAAAAAAATGAACTTACAATTCACAAAAAGTGAATATTTTACGACAAATGAATCTACATATTTAAACTAATCAGCTTATACCATATAACAAATGAATCACAAAAAAAAATAAAAATCATTTAATAACATTAATAATATTAAACATAAATCAATATATTATATTAAAATAAAAATATATTAATACAATATTTAAATATAATAATATAAATTCATTAAGCTAATAATATAAATTATATACAATAACGTAAATTTTAGAATTATAATGATATAATACAATTAAATAATAATATATTAATATAATTATATATTGTATGAATATAATTTATATAATATATAAGACACACAAAAATCTCATTTATAAAAAATAAAAAAAAGATAAAAAGTTGTATGGAGGGCACAGGGCTGTTTGCACATGTCCTTTTTTTTTTTGTCGCACATATTATTATATGTGCTAGGGGTTCATAATCTAGCAATCTCTATATGTACAGATTTCCTAACAACACTGGGAAGAAGTAAAACACAATGAAAAGTTATGACATTCAATCTCATATGGCAAGAAATCTAAGAATTTATATCAATTTTTTCATCTGTCGCTCTTTTTATACTAATTTTTCTTATCTTTACAATTTATTATCTAAACCTATTAAGATATACTCATTAATAAAAAATTCGTTAAAGATTATTAAATTAAAGGCCTACTCTTATAGAAAAAACCATTGTGAATTCTTAAAATCCTTGTATTATCATTCGATTTAAAAATATAATTTTTAAACTCTTTAATTATTCGCATTTGTTATACAGACTCTTTTTTCTTTTTGCAAATCTATTAAGAGTGTTAATAGAAATTTGATTAAATTTCATTTATAACTTCTGAACTTTTTACTAAATAATAATTAAACATCTATATTTTTTTACATGTCTACTAATGGATCCTATTACTTAAAAAATAATTTAAAATTTATGAATTTCTTAGATTCTAAATTAAATATTTTGATTAAAAATAAATAAAAAAATCTTCGTTTGAGCTATAATTTAAAATTAATATTATTTAAATTAATATTATATAAAAATTCAAAATAAAAAACAAAATTCTCCCTCATTCTCTCTCACACAATTTGCAAACTTTTTTTTTTCTTTTTCTAATACTTAGCACATTCTCTCTCACGCAATTTGCAAACTCTCTTGCTTTTGTTTTTTTTTTTTTTTTGCTTTTTCTGATACTTAGCTTGAGAAAAAGTTATGGTGAGGAAAGACACATGACAAAAAATAAATAAATAAAAGAGTAATTTTTTTTTTTTTGCTTTGTTTTAAAAAATGTGGAATTGAGAAGAAGAAAAAATGAGAATAGATCATGTGTTTCTTGATTGACAAATGGTAGAAAATAAAGAAAATTGAAAATTTTTTATTCTAAAATTATTTTTCTACCCTTCATATTATGACTTTTGCTAATAAGAGATTATATATTTAATAAAAAATTATTTATATGTAGTTTATCGAATTTAGATCATTGATACATGCAATTTTCTTTTAAGATTGATGAATCTGGATCTAAATATGTATATAAATATTTCATAACATGTATAAAATACTTAAGTTTAGAGGTCTACATATGCTTCAAATTATAATTTCATTAATTAGGTGGTGTTTGGTAAAACTAAAAACCAAGTGATAAAAATTTAAGAGCTGAATTTTAAGCACTGAATAATTTAAATGCTGCAAATTTTTAATTATATAGTTATTTGATATAAATTGAAAATTAAGAGTTGAATTTAATTAATCTATATAATTATTGAATAGACATTAAATTAATTTTGTTTTTAAAGGAGACTTTATTTATTTATTAGAGGTATATAGATTATATTAATAAAAGTATTTTAGTATTTGTTAGCTGAGCTATTAAGTAATAATTTTAAATTAAAATTTTTGACTTATTATTATTTTAAAATAATTCTAATTGAATTGAGCTTTTTAATAATGAATAAATAAGGTTGTCAAACAAACTTAAAAAAATAAGTGCTTAAAATTTTAATTTCAAGTATTGAATTGTATTATCAAACAATTTTTTAGTTAATTCTATCTTCTAATATTTGAGACTGAAAGCTCACCAAGAAGCTTAAAAAAAAAGAAATAAACAAAAAAGGTAATCTTTATTTTTAAATAAGGCATGTGAAATTGTGAAACCTAATTATAGAATTTAATATGTAAAAAAAATGTTTCTGTTTTTTTTTTTATAAAAAATTAGACCGGTACATTATTTTTTATTTCCTTTAAGATTTAGACATTTTGTCCTATATAGTATTGTTTCTTTCATTTGTTAGTTCAAAGGTATATATCTACAAGCTTTTATAATAATTAGACGATACAACTTTTTAGATTATGTTTGAGAACAACTAATACTTTTTTTTTTTTTGTTCCAAAGCTAATATTACTTTATTACTGCATTACAACTACGTATTACTCAAGTATCCGATTACTAAATTGATATTTCATTCCCAAAACTACATTACAACTACAAATTACTCAAGCCCTTGGTTACTACATTATAACAAATTTGAGAGACAATACTCAATAATATATCATCATATATTACTAAACAATTGATTTCAAACCGCTAAAACTCTCAAAATATCAACGCTAAAACTCTCAAAATAATAATGCTAAAATAAAAACTCTCAAAAGAGAGACAAAACAAAAGAAGACTAGCAAATGGGGTAAGAATAATCTATTTTATTAAAGAAAATGAAGAAAACAAAGAGAAAAATGATTTGGTATCAGTAGAATATACTGATAATAACCCCAAAATACTGAAAGGAATGAGTTGGTTTCAGAAAAAATAGGTGGCTAGGAATTTTGAGAAAAAGAGTTTTTGTATATTTTGTTTTCCTTAGTCGGCTTATATCCATCTGCACTTATAATAGAAGAGTATTATTCATGTTAATGCATCTGAATTATACACATAACAATTCTACACTTACATATTTTTCAGACTGTTTGTATGAACTATTTCCATATACAACGTACTTTAAAAATGTACATACTTTATTTGGATAAAAATAAATATACATTAATTTATAATGACTATTGCACAACGACAAAACAAGATTTACAATGAGTGGGGCTGATAATAAAATTAAATAAATATTATTTCAATATAAAATAGGTGAAAATAAAAAACAACAATAATTTAGATAAAATTATATTTTATTACAATAAACATTTTTCGAGGTGCCATATTTTAAAACTTTTGAATGATATTTTTACTGTCAATGGAATTTAATATGTCTTTCTCAATATATGCGACCAAAAAATCATTCATCAAGATAAAATTATATTTTATAACAATAATCCTCTTCAAGGTGCCATATTTTGAACCCTTTGAATGATATATTCAATATCAATAGAATTTAATGTCTTTCTCAATATATGTGACCCAAAAATCATTCATCAATTCATCTCTGAGTCGATTGCATAATAGATTCTTGACATTTTTATGAATTTTTAGGGCAAGTAAAAAAAAAAAAAAGAGCAAATGGAGATTTGGAAAAGTGAAAACAATAATATTTAAAAAAAGAGTTTTTTTAAACAATAATATTTAAAAAAAGATTTTTTTTTTTTTAACTTTTAACGAGATATTAATTGTTAAGTCAAACTTGTAGGTGGGAATATAAAGAACAAACAATTAAATATTAATAATTTTATAAAATAAATATGTAAAACTTTAATGGGTCCTTTAGTCTATATTTGCAAGCCTATATTAAAAGTAAATATATAGGATATATAATTTGATTTAGTCCAAGTTAGACATTCTAAATATATTATATATAATAAATTTTTGAAAATCTGAGTGGAGGCTTGAGCTCCCACTCGCCCCAAACGTGTGTCTACCTCTAATCTTGCACTTTAATTGTTTTTAACTCTTTAAAGATTTTTTCCTCTTGATAAGAATGAGATCTTCCACTTTTAGCTACAATAATAGATTTTTCAGTAATTACAACTTATTTTTCTATAATTTGAATATATTGTTTTTTGCAATGATAATTGACTTGTCAAGTATGACATTTTTTCTCCCATCATTTCTATCACCTATTCAAATCCCATGTTATCCATGTCAAATTTTCTCTCAAGTATATCCATATAAATATTTTTCGTCTGATCCTTTTAAATGTTGATGTGCCTTGAGAATTATTTGAATGTATATGTTTAAGATTAAGCACATTCTCATTTCTCATATTGCACTCAAAATCAAACATAACATTTTCAAAAGAGGCATTAAGATCACATTGGCTAGAGTGCATTGTCTTTCCTATCTTTGCACGTTATCTCTTCCACATTTAGCAAATTCACCTATTACTCTATCTTTACCATAAAATTCATAAAGTTTGTCTTAATTTTTATGTGCATCTACTTTTGAGTTCTAGGTTTTGCTTGCAATTAATTAAAAATTATAGTAAATTTATAGTTTTTTTTTTAATTTTATAAGTAAGATTGACAACTTGTACTACGATAAAAAAATTAAGTCTATAAAAAAATTGCATATAGAAACTTGAATTAGTTGCATCTATACTTTTTATTATGCATCAAATATTTGAATAATTAGATTCCATGAAAATTTATCAATTAATGAAACAAATATTTACACTCATTAAAATGATTATTCAATGTCTACAACTGATTTTTGATATGATTTTAGGAATATGTGAGCCAATAGATGATTTTAGAGTTGTCAAAATATTATTCATAATAGTATAAGTGAATGTGTAATCTGTTATATTTCCTTTTGCTTCATCATTGCCTGATGCATATATCAACATGAAATCCATTTATGAGTTCCAAATTATAATATGGTTCACTGAAAAACTATCATCCTGATCAAATTTGATAAAAAAAAAAAAAGAAGACTAAATATTGTTTTGTGATCATGATATATTGTAATTGCATTAATTAACTGATAAAAACAAATATTAAATTACTTAAAATTTATATTATAATCATACTATGCAATACACAAATTTACAATTAGTATATATAATTAATTTTGATCACAAATTCACTTTTAGATAAGTGATTGTCATTTTATCAACTATCAATTAATTGTTTATTTGAGATAAAAATTTGATATTTATGAAACTGATTATTTGACACATAAGTGATTAGATTTTCATGTAAAACTATTTAATTAAATAAAAAACAAAAAATTAGTAAAATAAACTGCAGAATAGATAGTTAAAAAATATAAGTAAAAAATAAAAAATAAATATTATTTATTTAATTATATATTTTATATAAATATTCTTATTTTATTAATATTTTTAAATATATTTTAAATAATATATTAAATTATAATTGCATAAATCATGAATTATTGAATATATACGCACACACATTTTCGAAACTTTTGTATTATACGAATCCAAACTTGTTTTTACAAAAATAAAATTTTGAAAAAATACCAAGAATAAGCAGCTAATTAAGCTTTTTAATCATAAGCTTCTCACGAATAATATAAGTAAAAAATAATTTTCATGAAGAATATAAGTAAAAAATAATTTTTATACTTTATATATTTTAAAAATAAATATTGTTTATTCAATTGTATATTTTATATAAATATTTGTATTTTAATAATATTCTTAAATATATTTTAAATAATATATTAAATTATAACTGCGTATATCATGAATTATTGAATATATATATATAAACACACACATTTCCAAACCTTTCGTAATATACGAATCCAAACTTTTTTTTACAAAAATAAAATATTGAAGAAATACCAAGAATAAACAGCTAATTAAGCTTATTAATCATAAGCTTCTCATGAAGAATATAAGTAAAAAATAATTTTCATATATTATATATTTTAAAATAAATATTATATATTTAATGAATTTATTTTATTAATATTTTTAAATATATTTTAAATAATATATTAAATTATAATTTTGTAAATCATGAATTATTGAATATATATATATATATATATCCGAACCTTTCGTATTATACGAAACCAAACTTACTTTTACAAAAATAAAATTCTGAAGAATGACCAAGACCAAACAACTAATTAATTTTTTTAATCATAAGCTTCTGATGAAGAGTCGGGTTCGAACCCAGGTCCATTTATACTTAGGGGTGTTTAACCATTTGCACTGCTGGTTAAAAAAGGGCCCCAGCCTTCTCATATAACTCTCCACATTGACAATAAGTTTGCGATTTAATACCTAAGCTTTCCATGTACATGGACAAGCATCTGAGCATAAATACCAAGAATGAAGCCTTCCATGCACGTTTGCCACCCATAGCCAAATAGGAGAAGGGAAAAGCAGAATGAGAAGGAAACTTCTAAGAAATATATGTTTATGGGATGCATGTCTTAAGTTGCTTGTAGTAGGAAGCTTCGTAAATAAATTAATATATGCATTTAATTATTTATATAATCTCATAAATTATTCATGATAAGAGATTTAGGCTTAAGTATTGAATTATCATATTGGTATTTTTTGTCCT
>CATIWR010001275.1:0-37988 GCA_949677035.1 Omphalea diandra | reverse complement strand
GATATGATAGTGATTCTCCAGCTTTTTAGTTTTTAGGTTTCTTTTAGTACTTTGTTTTTCTTTGTTTACCTTTTGTAATCAAACTTGTGATCTCATATTTAGAATATCTATAAAAGTTTGTTCTTTTTTTTTTTTCCATCTCTTTGTGTTAAGCAATTATTTTTATCTTTATGATCAATGTTTGTTCCTTATATACTTTTACTTATTATTCCTACTTATGCTTAAATTTTCCTTTAACTATCTTTCATCTTATCTAATCTTTTTGATCTTACCAAAGGGGGAGATAAAATAAGATAAAATTCAAGTGAAAAATTATAAAATCCAAAGAAAAGATAACTATTTTAGGGGGAGTAAGTGAGTAAATGCATAAGTTGAGGGGGAGCAACTATTAAGGAACAACTTAACTTTACACTTAGAAATCTTTGCTAAGTTATGATTCAATTTTACTTTTCTGCACTTATTTTTCACTTCGGATTAATCTAGGTTGTCAAAATAAAAAATGGGGAGATTGTTGGATTAGGATGCTTAATCCTAAGTCTAGAACCTCTTTTGATCTTGACAAAGAAGATTAATCATCACAAATATTTCAAATAAGTGTTGATTTTGCAAAAATAGATAAATCTCTCAATAAGAAATGAAAGGAGTTGATAAACTTCAAAGTGACATGTAAATCGCGATCGCAATCTAAGATTCACGACAACGACTCATGTTAAGGCATGCTGAAATTCAACTAGGCGAAATCGCGGAGCCATTCTTGGCCAGACCTTTGGCAAAGAAAAAGCCAAAATGTGACAGACAAATTTGCGGTGAATATCATGCCCTAATCGCGATCGCGAATTTCAAAGTAACTTAAGAGGGAAGCAAGTCCACAACCACAACTTGACAAGTGTCCCAGAAGACTATTGGAAGTCAAAATTTGCAGAGACATCTTGTTGGTAGCGACTGCGAATCCTGAGGAAGAAAGATGACTACTTTGACAGACAAATTTGTGTCCCCTGTCACATCCTAGACAAGAAAACTTACGACCGCGACTTCTGAAAGTAGGTAAAGGACAACAACTATATTTTCTTGGTGAACTAATAAGAAACTGCCATATGGACTAGCCGTTAGACACAAACGAGGTTTCCCTTAAGGAATTTGGATTTCGCGATCGCGAAATGGCAGTAGCGACCGTGATTTCATGCTGACAAGCATTTAATGCAGAATCTGCCTAGCATGTCTCAAAGATTTGATGAGCTATGATATGCAACGTCTCTTTGGTGAAGTTTGGCTATAAATACACCACCAAACAGCCATGAATAAGGTTGCTAAGGAATTTATTACAAGTGGTTAAAGCTTTCAATCTTTACTACTCATTTCCTTTATTTTCTTTATGAATTTGTAATTGGTAGGTGTGAGCATTAAACACCAAGTTGTAAGGTTGTAGTGTTAGCCTATAAAAACACTTCAAGAAAGGTTTAAGTGTGAGCCTAGTGAAACACTTAAGTAAGGTTGTGTGTTAGCCTAAAAACATATTATTGTAAGATTATGTGTTAGCCATCAAAACACAAGTTGTATAAGTTAGGTGTGAGCTTGAAAACACCTTGAGATAGTGAAATACCCAATTGGTTAATTGGGGAGTAGACGTAGGGTCAATTATACCCAAACCACTATGAATCTGTTGTCTCCATTCTACTATTTCTTCTTCCCCTTTTCTTTGTTGTTGAAATTTTTATACACCAATTCAACCCCCCTTCTTGGTGCCTAAGGACAACAAAAGATATGTTTTCTCTGACTTGTAAATTGAAAAGAGAATAAAGTTGTTCAAAAGTTATGTAGAAAGGATCGTCAAAGGCCTGGAATACTAACCCATATTGACCCGCGGGAGATTTGGCTTTTCCATTAAGTTGAAAGGTACACATGAACTCTAAAACAACTTCTTCGTATCTAGGTTCATCTCAGAAGATGAACTCATTATAGCCAATATTTGAGAGAAAAACATAAATTTCATTATTGATGTCGAAGGTTTCTAATAGAAAAGTGGAGGGGATCTTGTTAAGGAGAATAATCTTGGAGGAATTGGCTTTGTACCTTTCCTTATCCTCCTTAGTGACTCCCTTCATGAGTTGGAGTACCAGGGGTGCAGAGGGTTGAGCCACTCCCTTTCCTTTTTCTACTCTTATGTTCTTCTTTGGGGCCATTGCAAGGGATGAAGAGAATTTAGAAGAATTTGATAGCTTTAAAAGTAAGAGAGTTTGAGAATATGAAGAAGTTATGAAAATTACTATTTAAAGGCTTTATATATGCATTGAAAAGGCATACAAACGGCTAGAAATGGCTAGGAAAGGTATATGGAAAAGTTGGAAATGGTTGGCCATCAAATCAATTAAAGGCCAATTGGTTACCCAAATTAAGGACTGCAACAACATTAGTCGCGATCGTGAATTTCAGAAAATGTGAGTAATGGACAAATTTTCGTTAGAAATACACGCCTCGACAGTCAAAATTTTGAAAATTGATTAAAATTCGCGATGAAGCAGAAATTTTGAGACTGCGATTTGATGTTTTGGAACCGAGTGATTTTTAACTTATAATTCGCGACTGCGAAGGAAGGATAACGACCGCGAATTATAAGTCAACAAGGATAAGAATGAAAAACCAAGTTTTAAAAGAATCAAAATTGTGATCCACAAGGAAAAAGTCATACAAAAAATATAAGATATGCAATTAGCAACACGTATAACATTTATGCATAAGATCAAAATTTTCACCTTATGGAGCTTCCATCAAGCATTCCTAATTCTCTCTTAATGAAGTTAATTCTTTCTTCATTTAGAGGTTTAGTGAAAACATCTACAAGTTGATGATTTGTGTCAATAAATTCTAACACAACATCGCCCTTTTGCATATGATCTCTAAGAAAATGATGTCTAATATCCATGTGTTTGCTCCTAAAATGTTGGATGGGATTCTTAGAATGATTGATAACACTAGTGTTATTACATTTAATAGGAATGTGATCAATCACTTTGCCAAATCCTTCAATTGTTGTTTCAGCCAAAGGACTTGGGTGCAACAACAACCCACAACAACATACTCGGCTTCTGCGGTGGATAAGGCAACTGACACTTGATTTTTACTAAACCAAGAAACTAGGCATTCTCTTATAAATTGGTAAGTCCCATAAGTACTTTTTCTATATAATAAGCTGCTTACATAATCCATAGCCGAATATCCTACAAGACTAAAGGATGAATCCCTAAGATACCATAACCCTGAGTGAATTGTGCCATGAAAATATTTAAAAATCCTCTTAATAACATTTAAATGAGACTCTTTAGGAGAAAATTAAAACCTAGCACACATACAAACTGTTGGACTAGGATGGTTAATACTAAGTCTTAAATCTCTTTTGATCTTGACAAAGGAGATTGATCAATTTTAATGTTTTAATTAAGTGTTGTTTTATAGTATTTAGATAGTTTCTAATATTGAAGTTGAATGAAGTCCATAAGCTCCAAAGAAAGCAAATTGTCTCCTAATTTGCGACTACAACTTGATAAATCGCTACTGTGAACTCGACTAAGGCAGGTAGATAAATTGAATAGATGAAATCGCGGGCCACTTCTCTACCGAGACCAATTCAAAGAAAGGAGAGCCAAAGTCACATACGAATTCTCGGTGTGTCTCACGCCTCAATCGCAACTGCGAATTTTAGAGTAACTCAAGAGGAAATAAAGTCTACAACCACAACATGACAAGTGTCCCAAGTGACCGTAGGAAGATAAAAATTGTGATGGCAACTGGTGCGAATGACCGAGAATCATGAAGAAGAAGATGAACATTTTGACAGACGAATTTGCATCCTAAATGGCGGTTTGTACAAGAAAAATTGTGATCGCTACTTTTGTGAGTAGGTGAAAAGCAACAACTATATTTTCCTAGTGAACCAATAGAAAGATGACACGTGGACTAGCCTTTAGACACAAATGGGGATTTCTGCCATAATTTTTAGCTCCCGTATAGAGAATTGGAAAATCGCGACAGTGAAAGAGTAGTAGCGACAATGAATGAAGCCTGACAAGCATTTAATGCATAATTTGTATAACATACTTTGGAGATTCACCACAGTTTTATTGTAACGTCTCTTTGGTCTGTAGAGGCTATAAATACCTCACCAAACATACGTAAATGCAAGAGAATTCATTAATTTGTAACCTAAACTCTTGCAATTTTGCTACTCAATCTTTTCTCTTCTTTAAGTGATTTTTTGGCATAAGCATAAACACCATTTGTAAAGGTTGTAGTGTGAGCTTGTAAAACCATTAAAGAGGTTATTGTTCGAGCCTTAAAAACATAAGTGTAAAGGTTGTTGTGTGAGCCTCAAAAACACAAGTGTAAAGGTTGTTGTGTGAGCCTTGAAAACACAAGTGTAAAATTTTGGTGTGAACTTAAAAACACCATTGGAAGATAGTGGAACACCCAATTATTGAGAATTGGGGAGTGGATGTAAGGTCGATTATACCCGAACCACTATAAATCTTGTGTCTCCATTCTACTCATTTTCCTTTTTACCTTCTTATTTTATTTTTTATACACCAATTCAACTCCCCTCCCCCCTCTCTTGATGCATAGGGCCAACAAGTGATATTAGAGCCTAAACACTCAAACAATCTTTTATTGGTGAGTAAAAGATTAATGGCATCAGAGGGAATCCACTCACACCTCATGTCTCACTTTGATGGAATCAACTATACTCATTGGAAGTATAGAATGGAAATCTATCTTAACACAGATGTGGTGGACCTTTGGGTTATGGTTGTACAAGAATGGAAGCCACCCACTAAGGTAACAGATGGAATTGAAGAAATTATCCCTAGACAATAATGGGTTGAAGGTCATCAAAGATCAAATGGCAAAAATAAGAGGGAAATGACCATTCTTCTAAGCTCTCTCTCTCTACAAAAGAGATTGGAAGAGTGCAACATTGTCAAATAGCACATGGCATTTGGAAGACACTTGAGAACTACCGTAAAGGCACAACTCTAGTTAGGTCAAACCGGTTAGAGATATACGTAACCGAATGGGAGCTATTAATGATGAAGGGCAATGAAAGCATAACTGAAATGATGAATAGGCTCCTATCTATCGTCACCAATATGAAGAAATTCAGGAGGACTCTTACAAACTATGAGGTAAACATAAAAATCCTCAAAACTCTTCCTTTTGATAAATTTAGTGTTAGAATATGCATAATCCAATAGTCCAATTCGAAGATTGATAAGGTGCCAATAGACGTTTTGATAGCAAACTCTTAACTCATGAGTTGGCCTTGTAAAAAGATGAAAAAATGAAGAAGCTAAGAGTCTAAGGAGTTAAACCCAAAAAAGAAAGAAGAACCATGGCTCTTAAACCTTCAACAAAGGAAAAAGAGGTAGAAATTACCTCAAGTGATGAAGAAAGTGACAAGGAAGAAGAGGAGCTAGCAATGCTCTCAAGGAGGATAAAGAAGTTTATCAAAATAAGAAAAGAAAAAAAAAAGCTTTAAGAAGACAACTCCTAGTCTAAGAGAAAAATCCAACGATGTCACTTGCTATGAATGTAGCAAGCAAGGCCACATCAAGTATGAGTGTCCCAAATTGAAGAAGAAGAAGAAGAAGAGATGGGACAAGGAGAAGAAGAAAATCTTTTCAGCCACTTGGGATGATAGCTTAAGTGAAGAAGAGGAAGAAGGGGAAATTGCCAATATTTGCTTTATGGCACAAGAAAATTCTACAAATGATGTAAGTATTTCTTCTCATCTAATTTTGATTTCGAATTTGATGAGATAGATGAAGAGCTTCTAGAGACTCTAACCACGAGATGTGACAAATACAAGTCACAAATGAAATCTTACAAAAGAAAATGTCAAAAGCTAGAGGATGAACATAAATCCCTTAATGACATTGTAAGAGAATTGAGAGCATCTAATGATAAGGTTAAAAAATCGGTGGATAGTCTTTCTATATCATCTTCTTTAATGGCTTCACTAAGAAAGGAGAATGACACTCTAAAGGGAGAATTCATTGAGCTTAGAAGCTCAATCTCCAAGTTCCATAAAGGAAAAGAAGCCTTGGGCACTTTGATTGTGTCACAAAGACGTCCACTAATTCGACATGGTCTAGGCTTCAGTAGAGCCTCCTCATTATATCAAACTACATCTGTTAGATCTTTAGAACCCCAAACCTTAAGGGTTGAGGCAATTGGGAAGAAAAGTGCTCTTACCAGTAAGCCTTTTAAGCTTAAGGGCAAAAGGAAGGCTCCCTCCAAGCTCTAAAGCCAAGACTCAAAGAGCTAACCATGCCTATATATATAACTAGCAATATGGTCATTCTTATAAGAAATTTTGTACTCCTACTCATCATACATGTACATGCATTCACATGGTCAATGTATGAGAAGGCTTCCTACTCATACTAAACATGTGCATAGGAGAAAGACTCCTAAGTCTAAACTCCAATGCCATTATTGCATGAGATTTAGACACATCAATATTCATTGCTATATTAGAAAGGCTCACCTCAAACTAGAGGACCCTTCAATTCTTAACCCCCAAGGACCCAAGTATGATTGGGTACCTAAGAAAAGGTAACTCACTTTTGTTGTGTAGAGGAGTGTGGTAGCCACTAAATCAAGCAATTGGCATATAGATAGTGGATATTCCAAGTATACGACTGGAAATAGATAACTATTTATGACATTGAAAGAAAAAGAAGGTAAAGATGTCACATTTGGTAACAATGCCAATGGTAAGGTAATTGGCATTGGAACCATTAGTATGAATGGTTGCTTTTTAATTGATAATCTTCTTTTAGTTAGTGGCTTGTAACATAATTTGTTAAGTGTAAGTCAATTATGTGACAAAGGTAACAAAGTCACCTTTGATCCTAAAAAATGCTGAGTCACCACTTTAGTGGATGATGAGATTATTTTCAAGGGTAAAAGGAAAGGCAATACCTATTCAATTGACTTAGACAATTTGGCTAACCAATTTTTTAAGTGTCTTATGTCTATGAGCAATGAAGCTTGGTTATGGTACAAAAGGCTTGGACATGCAAGCATGGATCTTCTTCAAAGCCTATCTAAAGGAAAGTTAGCGGAAGGACTTCCCAAACTAAACTTCTCCAAAGATAAGACATGTGGTATATGCCAAATGGGGAAGCAACACCATGCCTCTCACAAAGCCAAAAATGTTATAAGTTTAACTAGACCCCTTCAACTTATTCATATGGACTCGATAGGACCCACTAGAAGTGCTAGCTCAGGTGGAAAGCATTATGCACTAGTCCTTATAGATGACTACTCTAGGTTTACTTGGGTATCTTTTGTAGCTCATAAGAATGATTCCTTTGAGTATTGGTGGAAATGGCTAGGACAATGCTCAATGAGTATTCTCTACCAAATTACTTTTGGGCTGAGGCCATTAACACTGCTTGGTATATTGCAAATAGAGTTTTTAAAAGACCCATTCTCAATAAAACATCTTATGAGCTATGGAATGGTAGAAAACCCAAGATATCATTCCTTGGAGTATTTAGATGTAAGTGTTATATTTTGAACACCAAGGACAATCTTGGGAAATTTGATTCTAAAACCAATGAAGGTATCTTCTTGGGATATTCCACCTCAAGTAAGGCATATAGAGTCTTTAACAAAAGTTCAATGGTAGTTGAAAAGTCTATGAATATTGTTTTTGATGAATTTAGTAAACTTGATATTGGAAAAGGTATTTTTGTTGATGATCTTGTAGGTGACTTCGAAAAGTTGGAATTGGAAAATTCTACAAGAAAATAAGATAAAGAAGAAGGTGATTTATCAAGAGTAGATAAAGACCAACATCCTCAGTAACAAGTAGAGCCAAGCCAAGATCTACCCAAGGATTGGAGATTTTCCAAATATCACCCCAAGGACTTGATCATAGGTGATACATCTAAGGGTGTAAGTACTAAACCTCAACTCAATCTTTTAGATAATAATCTTGCATTTGTTTCTCAACTTGAGCCAAAATCAATTGATGAGGCTGTTGATGATGAGAGTTGGGTATTTGCTATGCAATAGGAACTCAACCAATTTAAAAGAAACAAGGTATGGGAATTTGTCCCTAGGCCTAAAAAACACCCAATTATAGGTTATAAGTAGGTGTTTAGGAACAAGTTAGATGAGCAAGGTTTCGTTGCTATAAATAAAGCTAGATTGGTTGTTAAGTGATATAACCAAGAGGAAGGCATTGACTATGATGAAACTTTTGCCCTCATAACAAGATTAAAGGCAATTAGGATTCTTTTAGCCTTTGCATGTCATATGAATTTTAAACTTTTTCAAATGGATGTGAAAAGTGCACTTTTGAATGGTATAATAAAGGAGGAAGTCTATGTTGAACAACCTCCTAGTTTTGAGTCACATTGTTTTCCAAACCATGTTTTTAAGTTGAACAAAGCCTTATATGGCATGAAACAAGTTCCAAGAGCTTAGTATGAAAGGCTTAATTCATTTCTCTTGAAAAAAGATTTTGAAAAAGGAAAGGTGGATACCACACTTTTTGTTAAAAAGCACAAACATGACACATTAATTGTTCAAATCTATATTGATGATATCATTTTTGGTGCTACTAATGAATCTCTTTATGAGGATTTTGCTAAGTGTATGACTAGGGAATTTGAAATGAGCGTGATGGGAGAGCTCAAGTTCTTTCTCCATCTACAAATCAAGCAAGCCAAGGGAAGGATCTTCATCAACCAAGCCAAATACACAAGAGAGATACTTAAGAAATTTGGCATGGATGGTTACAAGGTAGCTAAAACCCCAATGAGTGGTACCATCAAGCTAGCTAAGTACGAATCAGGCAAAATGGTCGATGAAAGGAGATATTGAGTTATGATCGGATCTCTACTTTATCTTACTGCTTCTAGGCCAGATATCATGTTTAGTGTTTGTACGTGTGCTAGGTTCCAATCCTTTCCTAGATAGACATACTCAAATGCTGTTAAAAGGATTTTTAAATATTTGCATAGCATAATTCACTTAGGGTTATGGTGTCCTAGGGATTCTTCCTTTAGTCTCGCAAGATATTTGAATGCAGATTATGCAGGTTGCCTATTAGATAGAAAAAACACTTTTGGGACTTGTCAATTTATAGGTGAATGCCTAGTTGTTTGGTTTAATAAAAAGTAAGTGTCAGTTGCCTTATCCACCGTAGAAGCTGAGTATGTAGCTGCGGATTGTTGTTGCACCTAAGTCCTTTGGATGAAACAATAATTAAAGGATTTTAGCAAAGTGATTGATCACATTCCTATTAAATGTGATAGCACAAGTGTTATTAATCTCTCTAAGAATTCCATCCAACACTCTAGGAACAAACACATAGATATTAGACATCATTTTCTTAGAGATCATGTGCAAAAGAGTGATGTTGTATTAGAATTTATTGACACAAATCATCAACTTGCAGATATTTTTACTAAACCTTTAAATGAAAAAATGATGAACTTCAATAAGAGAGAATTGAGAATACTTGATGGAAGTTCCCTAAAGTGAAACTTTTTTATCTTATGTGTGATATTGCTATGTATATTGATATTTGTTGATTTGTGATATTTGTGTTTAAGTGGATCACAATTTTTTCAATATTCAACTATTTTTCATTGTTGACTCATAATTCGCAGTAGCTATCCTTCCTTTACAGTAGCAAATTACAAGTCAATTTCACCCGGTTGTCAAACATCAATTTGCAGTCGTGAAATTTTCACTCCATTGCAAATTTTGGTCTTATTTCAAATTTTTTGACCATTAAGGTGCGTATTCTTGAGGAAAATTTGTCCGTTACTCACATTTTTTAGAATTTGCAGTTGCGAATTAGAGTAACTACCTAGTCATTTAAGTGATTTGACTGCCAACCATTTCCAACTCTTTATTAATCCATTTCTAGCCATTTTTACACCCCTTCAATGGCTATAAATACCCCCTTCAATAATGACATCCTCACTTTTATTCTAAACATCTTATCCCTCTTAAATCTCTAAAATTCTCCCAATCTCTCATCTTTTGCAATGGCACCAAAGAAGTTCTCTAGAGTAGATAAAAGCAAGGCAATGGCTTAACCCTCTGCACCCCTTACCCTTCATCTCATGAAGGGAGTTACTAAAGAAGAAAAATAAAGGTACAAAGCCAACTCCTCTAAGATCATTCTCTCAAATAAGATACCCTTAATCTTTATGTTGGAAACCTTAGGTATCAATGCAGAAATTTGAGTTTTCCTCTCTAATTTGGGCAGGAATGAGTTCATCCTTCGGGATGAACCCGGTTATGAAGAAATCGTGAGGGAATTCATATGCATGGTCCAATTGAGTTGAAAAGGCGATTCAAGAGCAAGGCAATATGGGTAAGTGTTTTGGGCCTTTGGCGACCCTTCTTACATTACTTTTGACCAACTATCTTCTCTTTTTCTTCAAGTTTGAGAACACATCTTCTTCATAATCTCTGCACTTGATGTTATCTATTCCATGTTTTGGTCAAAAATCTCCATAGAAATAAAACACAACCCCTGCTCTTTTTTGTCTAAACACATCAAATCCCTACCCTTTAGATACTCCACCATGTCATCACCTTTTTTGTAAAGGCAAGAGGTGATGATAATGAGAAAGTCTCCTAAAAAGACTTGGCATTCCTTTTCTGCCTGTAAAAAATAAACCAATCCAAACTGGTTGTTACCTTGTGGATTAATTGATTCACATGAGTATCAAACCTAAAAACCAATTTTTGCTACCTTCACACATCACTGCCATATAATGTTTTATTGGAACCCTTAATGTGGAAAAAGAAAAATTCCTTATCAAGAAACTTATACCTTCATAAAACTTCCTATATCTCACCTATCTTATTAACGTCGAGGCTATTCATCTGGACACCTATACGTATACCCTATGTGCAGTTAGAGCAAAGAAGATGGAAAATTCACAAGCTTCAAAAAAGAAAAGGCTTCACATTGAAAAAGGCACAATTTCAGTCCCTCCTCCTCAATTAAAATCCAAGTCTAAGTTGTCTCTTGCCACCATTGATTGAAAACTCGACAAGATGATGAGAATGATGAAACAAATATTCTTATTTCTCTCACATCTTTATAGTGGCATGGTGGATCTTTAAGAGAAGTTACAGGTTCCTCCTTGTCATCTTCTGGACTACACCAAATTTGAAGATACATAAGATGAAGATGGCAATAAAGAAGAAGTTGAAGATGGGGATGAAGCAGAAGGAGCCACACATGAGCAAGATGAAGCATCTTCTGGAGATGATGATGATGATTCTCCAATCCTCTAGATTAGGGATCCTTTGTATTTTCTTATTTCTTTATGATTTTGTTTAACAATATTGTGATCCCATGGTTATATGTTTATAAAAAGCTATTTCTTTATAATTTATTGTCTTATGTGATTGATGAACTTTATCTTTATGTTTTGCATTCATATTTTGCTCCTTATGTACACTTATGCTTGTTTCCATTTCCCTTTTACACCCTTTTTTTGATCTTGCCAAAGGGGAGCGATAGTAAGAATCTAAGTTTAAGGGGAAGAAAATAATAGCTTGAAAAATTTTAGCATAAGTTGAGAGGGACCATCATACCTTCATACTTCAATCTTTTTAATGATTGAATGTCATACTTAGGAAATTTTTACCTTAAGTATTATTCATTAAAATTTTACCTAAACTTCACTCCAACTTAATATTTCTGCATTATTTTTCCTTTGGATCAATCTAAGTTGTCAAAATAAAAAAGGGGGAGATTGTTGGATTAGGATGGTTAATCCTAAGTCTTAAACCTTTTTTGATCTTGATGAAGGAGATTGATCAATTCTAATATTTCAATTAAGTGTTGTTTTACAATTTTTAGATCATATCTAATATTGAAGTTGGATGAAGTCCATAATCTCTACAGAAAGCAAAGTGTCTCCTAATTTGCAATCGCAACTTCATAAATCGTGACCACAAACTAGAGTAAGGCAGGTTAACAAATTGGATAGACAAATTCGCATAACCCATTCAAAGAAAGGAGAGCCAAAGTCATAGACGAATTCATGGTGTGTGTCACGCCTCAGTAGCGACCACAAATTTCAGAGTAACTCAATAGGGAATCAGGTCTACAACTATAGCATGACAAGTGTCCCAGGTAACCGTTAAAAGATAAAAATTGTGATGGCAACTTATAGGAACCAATCGTGAATCATGAAGACGAAGATGAACATTTTGATAGACGAATTAGGGTCTTAAGTCATGACTTGTATAAGAAAAATTGCGACAGCTACTTTTGTGATTAGGTGAAAAGCAACAACTATATTTTCCCAGTGAACTAAAGGGAAGATGACACGTGGACTAGCCATTAGACACAAACGGGGATTTTCGCCGTAATTTTTTGCTCCTGTATGGAAAAGTGGAAAATCGCGGCCGTGAAAGAGTAGTAGCGACCGTGAATGAAGCCTGACAAGCATTTAGTGCATAATCTATCTAGCATACTTTGGAGATTTGCTACTAGTTTTATTGCAATGTCTTTTTGGTGGGTAGAGGCTATAAATACCTCACCAAACAAATGTAAATGCAAGAGAATTCATTAATTTGTAACCTAAACTCTTGCAATTTTACTACTCAATCTTTTCTTTTCTTTTCTTTAGGTGACTGTTTGGTGTGAGCATAAACATCATTTATAATGGTCGTAGTGTGAGCCTATAAAAATACTAAAAAAGGTTATTGTGTGAGCCTTAAAAACACAAGTGTAAAGGTTGTTGTGTGAGCGTGGAAAATACATGTGTAAAAGTTTTGTATGAGCTTAGAAACATCATTGAAAGATAGTGGAACACCTAATTGTTGAGACTTAGAGAGTGGACATAGGGTTGATTATACTCGAATCACTATATATCTCTTGTGTCCCCATTCTGCTCATTTACCTTTCTTACTTTCTTGTTTTAATTTTTATACACCAATTCAACTTCCTCCCCCCCTCTCCCCTTCTTGGTGCCTAGGGCCAACACAAACAATAAACATGATACATCGCCTAAAACTAGTAAGATAAAGTAGAGATCCAATCATACCTTGATATCTCTTTTCATCTACCATCTTACCCGATTCATCCTTATCTAGTTTGATAGTACCACTCATGGGGGTCTTGGCTACTTTACAACCATCCATGCCAAATTTCTTGAGTATCTTCCTTGTGTATTTGGCTTGGTTGGTGAAGATCCCTTCCATGGATTGCTTGATTTATAGATCGAGAAAGAACTTGAACTCTCCCATCATGCTCATTTCAAATTTCCTAGTCATACACATAGCGAAATCCTCACAAAGAGATTCATTAGTAGCACCAAAAATGATATCATCAATATAGATCTTAACAAATAGTGTGGTGTCCACCTTTCCTTTTTCAAAATCATTTTTCAAGAGAAATGAACTAAGCCTTTCATACCATTCTCTTAGCGCTTGTTTCAAACCATATAAGGTTTTCTTCAATTTAAAAACATGGTTTGGAAAACAATGTCATGTGACTCAAAACCAAGAGGTTGTTTAACATAGACTTCCTCCTCAATGATTCCATTAAAAAATGCACTTTTCACATCCATTTGAAAAAGTTTAAAATTCATGTGACATGCAAAGGCTAAAAGAATCCTCTCCAATCTTGCTACAAGGGCAAAAGTTCCATCATAATCTATGCCTTCCATTTGGTTGTATCCTTTAGCAACCAATCTAGCTTTGTTTATAGTGATGAAGCCTTACTCATCTAACTTGTTCCTAAACACCCACTTATAACCTATAATTGGGTGTTCTTTAAGCATAGGGACAAGTTCCTATACCTTATTTCTCTAAAATTGGTTGAGTTCCTCTTGCATAGCAAGTACCCAACTCTCATCATCAAGAGCCTCATCTATTGATTTTGGTTCATATTGAGAAACAAATGCAATATTATTATCTAAAAGATTGAGTTGAGATATAGTACTTACACCATTAGAGGTATCACCAATGATCAAGCCCTTAGGGTGATACTTGGAAAATCTCCAATCCTTAGGTAGATCTTAGCTTGGCTCTACTTGTTGTTGATGTTATTGGTCTTCATCTACTCTTGATGAAACACGTTCTTCCTTATCTTCTTTTCTTGTAGAATTTTCCAATTCTAACTTCTCAAAGTTACCTACAAGATCATCAACAAAAACACCTTTCCCAAGATCAAGTTTACTAGATTCATCAAAAACAACATTCATTGACTCTTCAACTACCATTGAACTCTTATTAAAGACTCTATATGCTTTTGCTTGAGGTGGAATATCCCAAGAAGATACCTTCGTTGGTTTTAGAGTCAAATTTCCTAAGATTATCCTTGGTGTTCAAAATATAACACTTACATCCAAATAATCTAAGGAATGATATCTTGGGTTTTCTACCATTCCATAGCTCATATGATGTTTTATTGAGAATGGGTCTTTTAAAAACTATATTTGCAATATAACATGCAATATTAATGGCTTCAGCCCAAAAGTAATTTGGAAAAGAATACTCATTGAGCATTATTCTAGCCATTTCAACCAAAGTTCTATTTTTCCTCTCTACAACACCATTTTGTTATGGTGTTCAAGGAGTTAAAAAAATCCATTCTCCAAACTATAATTTTCAAATGACTCATTTTGAAATTCCTTTCCATGGTCACTTCTAATAGAAGATATGAAGTAACCTTTTTCATTTTGAACCCTTTTTGCAAAAGTTTGAAAGCATCAAAGGAATCATTCTTATGAGCTAGAAAAGATACCCAAGTAAACCTAGAATAGTCATCTACTAGAACTAGTGCATAATGCTTTCCACCTAAGCTAGCACTTCTAATGGGTCCTATCAAGTCCATATGAATAAGTTGAAGGGGTCTAGTTGAACTTACAACATTTTTGGCTTTGTGAGAGGCATGGTGTTGCTTCCTCATTTGGCAAGGACCACATGTCTTGTCTTTAGAGAAATTTAGCTTGGGAAGTCCTTCCATTAACTTTCTTTTAGATAGGCTTTGAAGAAGATCCATGCTTGCATGTCCAAGCCTTCTATGCCACAACTAGGCTTCATTGCTTAAAGACATAAGACACTTAAAAGATTGGTTAGCCAAATTGTCTAAGTCAATTGAGTAGCTATTGCCTTTCCTTTCACCTTGGAAAATAACCTCATCATCCACCAATGTGGTGACTCAGCATTCCCTATGATCAAAGGTGACTCTATTACCTTTGTCACACAATTGACTTACACTTAGCAAATTATGTTGTAAGCCACCAACTTGTAAAACATTATCAATTAAAGAGCAACCATTCTTGCCAATGGTTCCAATGCTAATTACCTTACCTTTGGCATTGTTACCAAATGTGACATCTCTACCTTCTTTTTATTTTAATGTATTGAATAGCTTTCTATTTCTAGTGATATGCTTGGAACATCCACTATCCATATGCCAATTACTTGATTTGGTGGCTGCCACACTCCTCTATATAATAAAAATGAGTTACCTTTTCTTAGGTACCCAAGCATACTTGGGTCCTAGGGGTTAAGAGAAGAAGGGTCTTCTAATTTGAGGTGAGCCTTCTTAATATAGCAATGACTATTGATGTGTCCAAATCTCATGCAATAATGACATTGGAGCATAGACTTGGGAGTCTTTCTCCTATGCACAAATTTAGTTTGAATATGAGGCCTTTTCATACCTTGACTATGTGAATACATACATGTACATGTATGATGAGCATGAGTATAGGATTTCTTATAAGAGTGAGCATGTTATTTGTTATACATGTAGGCATGGTTAGCTCTTTGAGTCTTGGCTCTTGAACTTGAAGGAGTTTTCCCTTTGCCCTTAGGCTTAGGAGGCTTAGTGGTAGGGGCACTTTTCTTACCAATTACCTCAACCCTTGAAGTTTGAGGTTTTGAAGATCTAACAAATATGGTTTGAGATGATGAGGAGGCTCCATTGAAGCCTAGACCATGTCTAATTAGTGGTGGTCTTTGTGACACAATCAATGTGTCAAAGGCTTCTTTTCCTTTATTGAATTTAGAGATTGAGGTTCTAAGTTCAATGACGTACCTTTAGAGTGTCATTCTCTTTTCTTAATAAAGCAATTGAAGAAGATGATGTAGAAAGACTATCCACATTTTTTTGAGCTCGTCATTAGAAGCTCTCAATTCTCTTGCAATGTCATTGAGGGATTTATTATCATCCTCTAATTTTTGACATTTTCTTTTATAAGATTTCATTTATGACTTATATTTGTCAGATCTCATAGTTATAGCCTCTATAAGCTCTTCATCTATCTCATCAAATTCAAAATCAAAATGAGAATGGGAAGAAGTACTTACCTCATTTGTAGAATTTTCTTACGCCATGAAACAAATATTGGCAACTTCTTTTTCTTCCTCTTCTTCACTTGAGCTATCATCCTAAGTGGCTAAAAAGCTCTTCTTTTTCTTGTTGTCCCATCTCGTCTTCTTCTTGAATTTAGGACAACCATACTTGATGTGGCCTTGCTTGCCACATTCATAGCAAGTGACATTGTTGGATCTTTCTCTTAGACTAGAAGTTGTCTTCTTGAAACTTTTTATTTCTTTTATTCTTTTGATCAACTCCTTTGTCCTTCTTGAGAGCATTGCTAGCTCCTCTTCTTCCTTGTCACTTTCTTCATCACTTGAGGAAATTTCTACCTCTTTCTCCTTTATTGAGGATTTGAGAGCTATGATTCTTTTTTCTTTTTATGGTTTATCTGCTTGGCCTCTTAGTTTCTTCATTTGCTCATCTTTTTGTACGACCAACTCATGAGTTAAGAGTTTGCTTATCAATACATCTATTGGCACCTTCTTAATCTCCAAATTGGACTCTTGGATGTTGCACACTCTAGTACCAAATTTACCTAAAGGAAGAGTTTTGAGAATTTTTATGTTTACCTCATAGTTTGTGAGAATCCTTTTGAATTTCATCATGTTGGTGATGATAGATAAGAGCCTATTCATCATTTTGATGATGCTTTCATGGTCCTTCACCATGAATAACACTTATTTTTTCACATACATCTTTAACCGGCTTGACTTAAATAGTGTTGTGCCTTCATGTTAGTTCTCAAGGGTCTTCCAAATGGCATGTGTTGTTTGACAATGTTGCACTCTTCTAATCTATTCTCTAGAGAGAGAGATAGAGCTTAGAAGAATGGCCATTGCCCTCTCGTTTTTGCAATTTGATCTCCAGTAAGCTTTAACCCATTCTTTCTATGGGATAAGTTTTTCAATTCCATCCATTACTTTAGTGGGTGGCTTCCATTCTTTGACAACCATATCCCAAAGGTCTACCACATTCGTGTCAAGGTAGATTTCCATTCTACACTTCTAATAAGTATAGTCAGATCCATCAAAGTGAGGCTTGATGTGTGAGTGGATTTCCTCATGTGCCATTGATCTTTTCTCACCTAATAAAGGCTTATTTGTGAAACTTGGCTCTGATACCACTTGTTGGCCCAAGGCATCAAGAAGGAAAGAGGGGGGGAGGGAGGGGGGTTGAATTAGTGTATAAAAAAATTTAGAAGCAAAAGGGATAAAGAAAAGTAGAGAATGAGACACACGATTTATAATGGATCGGGTATAATCGACCCTAAGTCTACTCCCCAATTCTCTGCAATTGGGTGTTCCACTAACTTCAAATGGTGTTTCTAAGCTCACACCTAACTTTTACACTTGTGTTTTCAAGGCTCACATAACAACCTTTACACTATTTATTTTTAAGGCTCACACAATAACTGCTCTTTAATGTTTTTACAGGCTCACACTATAACCTTTACAATAGGTGTTTAATGCTCACACCCAACAATCAGTTAAAGAATAAAAAAGATTGAATAGCAAAATTGCAAGAGTTTTGAGTTTCAAATTAATGAATTCTCTTACATTTTCATCTGTTTGATGATGTATTTATAACCTTTACCCACGAAAGAGATGTTACAACAAAACTGGTAGCAAATCTCTAAAGTATGCCAGACAGATTTTGCATTAAATGCTTGTCAAGCTTCATTTGCGGTCGCTACTACTTTTTCATAGTCGTGATTTTCCAATTTCCATATGGAAGCTAGAAATTATGGCGAAAATCTTCGTTTGTGTCTAACAGCTAGTCCATATGTCATCTTCTCATTGATTCCTCAGGAAAATATAGTCATTACCTTTCACCTGCTCATAAAAGTAGCAATTGCGATTTTTCTTATTCAGGGCGTGACTTAAGACAGGATCTATCGTAACGTCCATCTTCTTCTTCATGAAATGCGGTCGCTACCCATAAGTTGCCATCGCGATTTTTGTCTTTCAACGTACACCTAGGACACTTGTCATGTTGTGGTTATGGACTTGATTCCCTCTTGAGTTACTTTGAAAGTCACGATTGCGACTGAGATGTGACACTCACCGTGAATTCGTCTGTAACTTTGTCATTTCCATATTTGGATGAATCGCGATAGAGAAATGGCTCACAAATTAGGAGACACTTTGTTTTCTTCAAAGATTATGAACTCCATCCAACTTTCAATTTATAGACTAAATAAAAACTGCAAAACAACACTCAATTACATTATTAGAATTGATCAATCTCCTTTGTCAAGATTGAAGAGATCCAAGACTTAGGATTAACAATCCTAGTCCAACAATTCATTTTTAGAAAGCTTGAATTTGGTGCTCTTTTTTTCAAACTTTAAACAGTTGCTTTCCATACCCATTGAGGAACTAGCAATGCCCATTGACAACATCTTCAATGCCTGTTGGAGAAAGACCAATGCCCATTTTGAGTTCCAAAACTTTAGCTCAATCTTGGGCACTTTTTCAATGGTTGCTATGAATATGTAATGCCAGTGGTGAGGGCAAATTCAATGCCCATTGTGAGGTTCAATATAAACATATATGCCTGACTGATTGTCCAATGCCCTAACCTCTGTTGGTGAATTTTGAATGCTCATTGAATCATCCAACGCCCGCTAGAAAGCCTTCAATGCCAGTGGCAATGTCTATAATGTATAGCTCGTGTCATACCAATTGTTCAATGTTTGTTACGAGTTGTCCAATGCCCATTGAAGATTCACAATACTCGTTTGGAATTTTACAATGCTCATTAAATGTGCACAACTACACTTTTATACAAAAACACTTAGGGTCACATATCTACCAAGCATTTATACCATTGTCCCCCAATATTCTCTCCCTAAGGGATACAAAAATACTATAAAGTATAAATATTAGAACTTCTCAAGGTTTTTGTCATTTTTTTGTTATCATTCAAAACACATCATTTAAATTTGAAAAGTAATACCAATGTCGTGGGGTTAAATGTTCTCCAAACATTTTTCTCCTTTAGACAACATTCTTCCCCTTTTTGAATGATGACAAAACTAAGATTCTTTGATGCCAAAAATACAAAGCTTAAAGCATAGAGGATACCTAATTCTTAACACATAAAACTATAAAGATGATACCAACCAAATATCCACATAAGGCAAGATGTCAAATATAACACATAGGATACCAACTATTAAATGTTAAAAACAAACTAAATGTATCTAAACAAATTAAGTGATACCAAAAAAAATACCAATTTAAGCATTCAATCATTTAATCAAAGCATCCACAAAATTTCTCCCCCCTCCCCTTTTTGTCATCATGAAAAAAAGATATATTAGGCATTATCCCCTTTTTATCAAAAGAAAAATAAATATACTCCCTTAAAAGAATTTTGATCAACATTCTCAAAGCAAAAACTTAAAATACATAACACTTATTGAAAGCAAACTCCCCTATCTATATGCATTCTTCTAACAAATCTCCTAAGATATTCAAACAATAATTCAATTAACATACTTGGTGGCACATATTCTATTCAAATGTTGAGAAATGCATGAGAGGAAGAATAACTACTAGATTTCATAATTCAAGCTCCCCTTTAACACAAGCATGGCAAATAATAAAAAGGATAGAGATACAATACAAATTATGATTCCCCAAAAATAGAAACTCCTCTTCAAATTCTACAGCTTCAATCACCATTTGATTCTCCGTTTTGAGCAGGGGATGAGGTTCTCCCAAACGTGCAAAATTAAACTTTCTTTGGTACCCATTTTCTTTTGGGTCCAAGAGGGGTAGCAGCAAAAATATGTTTATCTCTCAATCTATCATAATAAAAGTATGCTTTGTGGCTAAATTTTCCATAATAAAGCATTGCCAAACAAATGGTTTCTTAAGTTTATTTGTAGAGCAAGTGTGAGGTGGCATCCTAAAGGATTGATGCCTAACAAATAAAAGAGCCTTTGCATTCTTAATATGCCTAGTTCGATAAATAAAGGAATGATTTGTCTTTAGCCAATTAGAGTGAGAGCAGTCATGATCATGAACATGTGAAAATTTTCTTCTAATTGAAGAATGTAGCACATTCTGCCTCTTTGGATTATAAGATGCATACATATAAGCATGATTAGCCTTTTGTCTAGGCTTTTTAGTGTATGAATTTGTTGGCACTGTGCTCTTAGGTTTTGCAATAGCATTAGCCTCGTATAAAGAGATTTGTGATCCAACACCTTGGATACTAGGTATTCTAAAAGGTGAAGCTCTAACGTACATGCTTTTATAAGTGGAAGAAGAGGAATGATTATTTCTAATGCCATATTTCACACTAGTATCTCTTTGAGAGCACAAAAGCAAAACTAATTTTTCTTCTCCTTTAGTAAAATTTGAAAAATAGTTTTTAAAGTCTAAACTTCCTATTTTTAAACTATCATATTGTTTGGAAAAAGTTTAATAAAATTTTTTTTCAGAATTTAACTCTTTATTTTCCCTTTCCAAAGCATCAATTTTCATTTTTAAAAATTCTATTTCATTTGAATCTAAGAAAAGTGCTTGTGAAAGTAATTCCTCTTTTTCTTTTCTCAAACATTCAACTTATTTAAAATGCTAATTTTTTAATTCTAGAAATGAATTCATTTCTTAAAATATTATTTCAATAGAAAGACTTATCTAAATAAATTTTTATTAATTTTAGGGCCTCAATAATTTTTTTTTACTGTGAACAGTCATTAATATCATCATAAAGTTCCCATATCTCATTTGAAGATGCCTCATTTAATTCATCCTCCATGGCCATTAGAAGTCCAACTTTTGTTTTCCTTTTGGCATTCCACTTCTTTATCTTTTTATTGCAAGAGAATTTATCATCACTTATAGATGTGAAATTCATTAGGCTCCTTCTCTTCCTTTCCATTTGGTAGTGGTATTTAAGCTCCATTGATATACTACTCCATCTAGTTTTAGTTGGTCCATTTTTGGAATGCTTCCATATAAAGAAGACTTAATGGTTACATGATCATATCCTTCTTGCAATTAAGCTTCAAAATAGGTTAGGCTCTGATACCAATTATTGGTTTAGATAAATGAGGCAACCCAAAAGCTAGGGGTGAATTGCATTGTAAACAAAAACAAAAATAACAATAGAAATAACGAAAGCCACACACAAAAATCAACATAAAGATTTTATAGTGGTTTAGCAATGTGCCAACTCTACTCCCCTAGCTTTCACTTAGACCTTTATATTCTTTTTTCTAGGCTCATGAACAAAACCTTCCCTTATATAGGCTAAGGAAGAACCTTCCCTTGTCAGGCTCAAGTATAACATTTCTCTTAGTATTTTTCTATCCATAATACCAACCTTTACAACCACTAGCAAGGATAGATCCAAGCAATGTCAGTGCCTCTCAAATAGCGAGCAAATACACTTTTAGTGCACAAGAAAACCTACTCTCAAAAGAGTAGTAAAAACAATCCTCATACTACCCAAATACACAAGCAATACTAAAAGGTTTGTATAAAAAGTTACACAGATGTTCTCTAGATGTTTACTAATGTTTGCTAAACTTTCTAACATTTTACTAGTCTTTAGAAATGGTCCTCATATAGCCAAAACCTTAAATTAGCCATTGGAGTACTTGAAGTTAAGTCTGACAACTTTTCTTTAAAATTAGCAGTTAGAGGTGACAATGCCTATTATCTATGATCAATGCCTGTTAATGTTGTAATGACTAGCTTTAACTCTCGTTGTCAATCTTCCTATGGTCATTGTTCTTAACTTCATTACCATTGGAGTATGAACAATGCCCATTATCCATTTTCAAAAAGCTTGAACTTATTGCTCTATTTTTCAAACTTTGCACAATTGCTTTCCATGCTTGTTGAAGAACTTATAATGCCCATTGGTAATGCCTTCCACTCCTATTAGAGAAGGACCAATGCCCATTATGAGTTTCAAAAACATAGCTCAATCTTAGGCACTTTTCCAACGCTTGTTGCGAATATACAACGCCTGTTGTGAGGGCACAATCAATGCCTATTGCGAAAACCCAATGCTCGTTGTGAGGTTCAATGTGCACAACTATGCTTGACCAATTGTCCAACACCCCAATGCTTGTTGGCAAAATTTTAATGCCCGCTGGAAAATCTTCAACAATCGTGGTGATGTTTAGAATGCATAACTCATGTCATACCAATTGTCCAATGCCTGTTGCGAGTTTTCCAATGCCAATTGAATGTGCACAACTGCACCTCTTATACAAAAACACTTGGAGTCACATATCCTTCAAGCATTCATACCATTATCCCCTAACATTTTCTCCCTAAAGGATGCAAAAACACTAAAATGCAAACATTAGAACTTCTCAAGGTTTTGTCATTATTTTGTTATCATTCAAAGCATCTCATTCAAAGTAGAGAAGTAATGTCAATACCTTAAGGTCACATGTTCTTCAAACATTGTCCCTCTTGACATAACATTGTTTATTTATTTGTAGAAATTTAAGATTCATGGACATAATTGATGGACAATAATTATTTTTTAAAGTAAATAAATTACTTAAAATATCTTAAATAATATTTCAAGAGAATAGAATGAATAATAAAAATAAAATTAAGGCATATAAATACAAGATAAAAAGTACTACAAGTGTTCAATGATTAAACATTCATTTCTCATTTAATAAAATATTAGATGAAATACTTTTTAATATAATTAATTAATTAAGTCTAAATTGATTAAATTTTTTAGTAAAATAGATATTTATATAATATAATAGATTATCCAGTCCTACAAAATTATATTCGGTTGAATTTTTATGTTATATAATATATTTTTAAAACAAAAATAGTGTAATTTTTATACTCAATAAATATTATCAAAGAAATATTAAATTTTATATTATTAAAAAAACACTAATACTATGAAAAAGTACAAAAAAAAATATTGTTCATATAAAACGAAAATTTTAAATAACAATTTATATATTTTTCATTTATTTTTATTTTTAAATTTTTAATATTTAATTATTATATATTTTTAGTAAATTTATTTTTTTCACAAGAAATGATTCGCTAATATAAAGAAATGATTCATCCTCACATGAACTTATGCATTGCATAAATGATTTGCAATCTCATATGAATATATGCATTGGATAAATGATCATTTAGTTATGTGAATTTGATAAGCATGATGATAACACTTGCACCATTGCATTTTGGACACTTGAACATAGATGTGATGTTTGCATAGTTGCATGACAAATTATCATATATTGTGTGCATATTATAATATCATAAATAATAGAGTTTTAGAGGTTATTTAATAGTACAAGGAGCATATGGAGATTATTATATGGATGGAGTGATGAAGAGAACTAAAAGAGGAATACTGAATTTCTAATCAATGGTAGCAAGCCACCATGATTTTGTCCTTTTATAGTAGGTATACAAAGTGAATTTCTCTTCCTCTAAGAGCAAAAAATAGAGGAAAAACATGAGAGGTAGCAAAAGAACGAGAGAGCTAAGAAAGAAAGGAAGGAAGAAAAATAAGAAGAAGAATAAGATGATGATGAAGATGAAGAAGGAGAAAAATAAGCTACCTAGAAAGAAATCCTAAGCTTTTCTAGTTTCACAAAAGAAGTAAGTGATTTTATCTTTTTTTAGCTTGAAATTCCTCCCTCATAACATTTTAAACATACATAATTAGTAAGAATTATGAAGTGATTATCGGGAGAGCTCATGTATATAAGTTGAAGCTTAAGAGAAATAAGATTTGATTGTATTAGTTTTGTTATTAGAATAAATTGTTGCACTAATCCTTTCATAACCTTAAAAGAGTACTTAGTGTCTAGCAATAACTATTGTAAATGATGTAAGTTATGTTTAAAAACTAGTGAAAATCATTAGTTACATGACAAAAACAATTACAAAATCGAGAAATCCCTTTAGTTAAGGTGTTATGGAGAAACCACTCACAATAAGAGGTCATATGGGAAACCAAAGAGAGCATCAAATGACAATATCCATATTTGTTTATGCGTACTGAATTTCAAGGGCAAAATTCTTTATAAGAGAGAAAAATGTAACATCTCTATCCTTATTCATTAGTATCCTTACATGAACATATTCAATGCAAATTGCAATCCTGCATGTATATTTGCATTGGATAATGAATTTGATAAGCATGGAGATGACACTTGCACTAATGCATTTAGGACACTTAAACATAGACATGATATTTGCATAGTCGTATGGCAAATTATCATATATTGTGTGCACATTATAATATCATAAAAATGGTGTTTTAGAGCTTATTTAAAAGTATAAGGAACATATAGGGATTAGCATATGGATGGAGGTGATGGAGTACAGAAGAGGGACTAAAAGAGAAATATTGAATTTCCAACCAATGATAGAAAGTCGTCATGATTTTGTCCTATTAGAATAGGTATACAAATGGATTTTTTCTTCCTTTAAGAGCAAAAAGGAGAGGAAAAATGTGAGGGATAACAAGATAAAGAGAAAGCTAAGGTGGAAGAAGAAGAAGAATAAGGAGAAAAAGTAAGCTACCTAGGAAGAAATCCTAAGATTTTCTAGTTTGGCAAAAGTTACAAATGATTTTATCTTCCTCCCTTGCAACATGTCAAACATGCATTATTAGTAAGAATTATGAAGTAATTATTGGCAGAGCTCCTATATGAAAGTTGAAACTTTAGAGAAATAAAAGTTAATTGTGTTGGTTTTGTTGTTAGAGCAAATTATTTTACCCATGATGTCATAACCCTATAAAAGGAATTAGGGAAAGTTTAAAACATAAAATTTTTAAGTTTATGCCTCATTTAAATTCATGTAAAGTAGTTTTTCTTAATGGTGTGTGTGAAGAGCTATGACTTCTTGATTAGGATTGGTTCACAACCTACCCAAACCTCCTCAGTTTGACTATTTTCACATGGTTTGATGACCTTATTTGCTAATTTAAGCATTGTGAAGAGTAAGAAATTTATAGATTTATGTTCCATATAATTGGCTATTAAACAGTTTTCCTTTGTTTGTTATGTGGAAAGAGATATTCAACTTTTATTATAACTGACCCTGAAACTAATAAAACATACTCAACATATTAATTCGATTTACCCAAAAAGCCAAAGAATGAGAATTAGGTGATGTACAAAGTATTAAAGTTATAGGTTTATGTCTCATATCATTGCCTTAAAATATTTTTGCCAAATATATTCGAGGTAAGGAGATTTTGCTCCTTCATCATGATTGATTCTCAACATGTTGAAACTTGCTTACCGTGAGATTGATGATTTATTTTGATAAGATTATTGACTTAATTAGATATTGTGTGAAACATGAAAAATGTTCCTTTATATGATTTTGAAGTGATGGAAAATAAGTTTTGCAATTTGATTTGTACAATTGTAGATATGGCTAAGATTGTAAGACTTAAATAGACTATGGTCACATTGAAATAGGACAAAATTCAAAAATTCACCATATTTTCTATAGGTATCATATTGACTTGAATTATGACGATGTTGTATCATTATATGTCTAGTTTATGTAAAAAAAGAATCAAATAATTTGGATAAATATGGCAAGTGTTATTATAGTGAGAGTGTAGTAAGGTCAAGTTGCTATAAAAGAATAATAATAACTAGAACACAATGATTTTTATTTTACCTTTAGAAGTAGCAATCAAATCCTTAGGCTTTGTCTCTTCCTTTGGCTTTGAAACACATTTTTTATCTCTCTAACTATGTCTCAATGAAGAATTAAAATTAGCCCTTTTGGACTTGAGTTGTTTCTTCACCTTAATGGCTTTAGGTAAGAGTTCCTACATCTCCACATAATGCTGCAACTCCACAATAATAGCAATCTCCTTGTTCAATCCTCCAATAAACCTTGCCATGGTAGCTTCTTGGTCCTTTTCTACATTAGCTCTTACCATGGAAATCTTCATCTTTTTTGTAATAGTCCTCCACACTTTTGGACCTTTAAAACAATCCTTGTAATTTTCTATGTAAATATTGATATTAGTGAATAGGGACAAAGCTTTTTTGCATTGCCAACTTTATTTCCTCCAATGTCCAAATAGGTATCTCTCCATGCCTTCTCCTATTGATTACAAATTGATTCAACCATATGCTTGCATAATTGATGAAATCTATGTTAGCCAATTTCACCTTATTCTCCTCAGAGTAATCAAGACAATTGAACATGTGCTCTACTTTTATTTCCCACTATAAGTATAGCTATATAACATTCTTACCTTGAACGGTTGGGATTTTCATATTGATGTCACTTATGTCATTATCTTTCTTCAAAATAGCCTTCTTGCATTTTGAACTTGATTCCTCCCAATTGAATCATCTTTTCTTCCTCCTTAATCATGTCTTTTAAAGGATTTTGAATTTGATGATGATTGTATGTCATCTAGTCTAGCATTCAACTTTCAAAATTAATCAATAATAGCCTTTATGAATAACTTCATGTCATTGTATTATGCATCTCCTTTTCTACTTATGTTTATAACTTATAAAAACTTATTAGCAATAAAAGAATTATGTTCCTTTCACACTCCCTTATATGTTTGCCTCTAATGGATGGTCATCACTAGTGTTTCATATCATTTTTGGCTTTTTCTTATAATGATCTCATCACTCTTACCTTTTACCTCTCAAGCTAGCCTTCTTTATGTTCTTAAAGAATAAAAATAAACAAATCACAAGATAATCAATATATAGTTATAATCTCAAAATTAGAACTTCAAAGATTTAATTGAGACAAAATGGTCTCATAAAGACAATTAGTTAATGAACTAAGAAAATAAGTAAACTTAAAATGAGAAGCAAATGACATATAAAAGAAATAACTAGAACACAATGAATCAAAATACACAAAATGTAATTGTGAAAATTTAACTGCACCCAATATGAATGTTGAAATAAAATCCTTAATTTATTTAGGGATTTGAAAATTGTGATTTATTTTTTTTTTTTTTGGCACTTTTCATTTTTCTTCTTCTTTTTTTTATAAGATAAACTAATCCTTTTAAATTAAAGTGATTGAAAATCTAATAGTGATAATGTGATACCTAATCATCATAAAAGAATTAAAAATTTCAAATATATATTAAAACCCACTACCAATATGAAATCAGTGGTGTTTAATTTGATACTAAAAATTGATACAAAAGAAAAGAATAAAATAAACAAACACAAAGAATTAGATAGATGAAAGATAGAACTTATAAGAACTTGAAGATTAGAGAAACTAAGAATGAAAAAAAAGATAAACAGAAAATAAAGACAAACAGAGGGATACATAACTTTTTTCTAGAGTTAAGCTCTGACATCAATTGATAAAGAACAAGCTAAATGACTTGCCCTAGGAACTATTCATATGAATTATTAACTTTGTCCAAAAAAGATAGAAAATAAGTTATAGTTGATTGGATTATGACTCTAAGAAAACTAAGTTCTTAAAACCCTAACCTTGAAGACGTTATAAAGGTTTGATTACTCTTTTAATAAGTGTAGATTTTGTATTCTACTAAGAACATAAGAAAGCAAAGGAAAGCTTGCTAAAACAGAATAGTTTCATTAATCATAAATTATATTTATAATGTTTGGAGGTCTTTTTATGGGCAAATACAAGAAAAAAATTCCTAATTAACTAAAAGAAATCCTAGCATAAATGGGAAACTTAGTTATATAATCCAAGTATAAGAAAAGGAGAAATTTGTTTCTCATAAGTAAAACACAAAGCTAATATTTTGGAGTGCAAAAATGTGTAAGTACTTATATAATGATGTTGATCTATGATGGCATTTAGATGCTTTTTATTATTCCATTTTGCATGGTCATGCTCTTTAGTTACATGGTCAAGTTAATTGCTACATGACTATTTAGATTTTTATCATAGCCATGTCTTCATAGCCGTGTGTATCGAAAGTTCTTTATATCTTTACATGGGTGTGCTTCTGGCCATGTGGTTGATTAGATGGTCGTGTAGATAGGTGTACAACTGTGCTTATATTTGTGTACTCGGTTTAGTCGACTATATAGGTAATTAATCTTGGTGAGACCTTGGATTCTTCAAGAATGACCTGTCCATTGCATCTCCATGATTAGATCTTGCAAATTTTCTTTCAACCTTTTAGTCCTTGCTTTTGTCATTCGTTTACTCATTCCTTGCAATCTATCTTTGCTAGCATCTTGATCTCCATCAAAATGTGGATATAAATGTAATCAATCATTTATTTTTAATTCAAATATACTCATACAATTACTCACCTAAATATAAGCATTAATATATAACTTGCATAAGTCAGTTCACCATTGATAGTGTTACCTATATCATCATATGAGTACATTTAAGAACAAATAATTAATACATAAAATTTTTGCTAGAATTATAATCATAACTGTAAAAATATAATTATGTTTGTAATTTTCTACTGAATTAATATATTTCAGTTATAATTTTATTCCTTAACTTATTAACCATAAAATATCTCATTATTGCCCCTCCAAAATATCTTAAACCTCAATCTAGTATAACTTATGTAAAAATTAAAAATAATCTAAAATAATTATCAACAAACTTCTATATTTAATCCTATAACATTTATCTCTCATATATTCAATACCATAAGTTGTACCAATTATCAATCCATACTGTATAAAACTCAAGTAAGATAAATATTTTAAGTATTCTAAAATTTCTTCAAAAATTATGTATCACTCTAAATATATTTTGATACTTCATTCAAAATTTTAGATCCAATAAATTCATTTACTATTTTAATTAGAACCTTAAATAGGTTATCCTACTTGATAGTCTTTATAAGACAACAAATATATCTTGACCTTAAGCTAATATATTTGATACTCCAAAAATTCTAAAAGAATTATATATCATAATAAGTATGCTAAGATACTTCATATAAATTTTAAGATCAAATTGATACTATAAAATCACTTAAATTAATCTCTCTTATGCATCAATTAAAATCTAATAACATGTTAAACTAAATGTCTCTTGACACAATAGTTAAACATTATGTTGTTGTCAAACAAAGCAAGATTCTAGTGATAGTAATAAACTATTATGGTCTCTCAACACATAGTATATTAAAGGAATTATTAATGGTCCATTTTGTAAAAAGCATATCTCAATAGGTAGTTCACAAAACTCAAAATGATTAAGGTCCCTTTATTTAATAACATAAAGCTCATAATGATTTTTAACATAATAATGAATAAAATTAAAAAAACTTAGATTAAAAAACTAAAAGATTTAAATAATATCCATTTGCAATCATATCATGAAGAAAACTAGCTTAAAATAGAAGAAAGAGAAGAAGAAATGATCAAACTAATGATATTTTAAGTTATAGCCTTTAAATTTTTATGCTCTTAAATGATTCCCCTCTTACTCCTTTTTGCTCCTTGGCCCTTGCTTAGTTGCATTTTTAGCCTATTGGATGGCTATTTGATGCCCTATATATTAATAATTTGTAGGATTTTGCCTCCCTAAATAGTATTCTTGAGGTGTTTGTTAACTAAAAAGCTTAGAGGTAGTGATAAGAAAAAGATTGAAGAAGATTTGGAAAACTCATTTTTGCCTTTTTTAGAGGTGCATAACCATGCTTTTGAGCCATATGACTATGCATTTTTTATGATTCCTTTTGTTTTATAGAGTGCATGGCTATGCCTTTGAGGTGCATGATGATATGGTGGAGGCGTAGAATGATCCTTTGAGGCCATGTTTTTTGAATTAAGCCTATTTGACTTGCTTTTAGGCATAAGGTCGTGCAGTTAACCTTTGCTCATTTGTGACCATTTTTTACCTTCAAGATGGTTGAATTAGCTTGAGCACAAAAATACAAAATTTGTAGCCCTATGTGTTAATTTTCAATCAACATATTTAAAGTTCTGTAAAGAGAGTTATGCTTAAAATACTAAGTGGTGCTCAAAACTAAAACTTAGAATGCCTCTTCTTTCTTTTTGGTCACTTTCTCCTTTTAATCTTATAAAACAAATATCTTCCATAAGGTTCTTTTATAGGTTAAGTGCAAACATAAAATCCTACTTTTAAAGAGGATTAAATTTAAAATATATATGAAATTGTGCACCAAACAGTTGTGAGACTTCTTCTATGCTCGTTAACCACTTCCATGATTATTGCATTTTTCTCAATGATCATTTTAAAATCAAACAGATGATTTAAGATACTTGTTAAAGACTTTTCTTATGCTCATTATTCTTTATCAATGCTTATTATTTTCTTTCCTCACATATTAGTGTACTTCCCATGATCTTTAAAGCCTTTGGTCTTTTCTTTTTCTCTTTATCTTTTCCTTTCATAAAATGCCTTTAGCATGCTCACATATTGCCATCTTTAGATGCTTTGCCTCTATCTTTAAAAGCAAATTAAGGGTCTAAATAAATGTCTCCCTGTTTTTGGTAGGCATATCTTCCTTCCTAAAGGTCAAAAATTCTTTCCCTTATAGCCTTAATTTGCATGTCTTTCAAAGCATTGTCTTTGAGGTGTGCCTTTGCCTTTCTTCTTTGTAGTCTACAATAACACTCTTATACAAACATTGATAAAAACTACAAGCACAATCACTCAATTATAATATTATAACTTCTCTTTGTTATGGGATCATTCAATATAGTCATTAATATTAATTACTCTAAAAATTGAGATAGGAAAATGTCATAACAACTTAGAGGAACCTTGGATTCAATAATCTCTCTCTTTTAGAAGATGACAAAACTAAGATGCTTGACAAAATAGAAAAAACTATTTTACAACATCTAAAAATTCTCTCCTTTTCGTCATCATAACATAAAAAAAAGTTAAAAAAAAAAACAACTAAAAGAATGAAAAAAAAAAATTTGAATATCTCCTTTTCAAACAAATCTCCCAAACATTGGGAGCACAAAAAAGATATATCAAAAAATAAATTCAAAATACAAATTAATAGAATAAAAAACAAAAAAAAATCTAAAACTAAAAACAAAAAGAAGCAATTTCTCCTTTTTAATTATTATCCTTTATTTTTTTTAAAAAAAAGAGTTATAATATTTCCAATATAAATCTTCTCAATGTTAGATCTAATATAAATTAATAAATAATTAGCCATAACCTCAAGGTCACAAAAATATGAGACAAATTATTACAAATGAGGATGTTGAGAAAACCACGAAACAATTAAAGAATTATTGCATATACTAAGTGGAATGGTCATCAGATGACTTCTTTAAGGATTGAAACCTATAAGGGGGACATATGCATTTCTACAGGGCCTTGATCTTTGAATCCTATAAATGTATACATGTTTTGCTTTAGGCCTTTTTGCATATGTATGTGAGAATTTAGAGTTATGCACATGTGTCCTAGATGATAAGGCGAGGAAGTTTTTGCCTTTAAGGAGGCTTTCACAAAATTTATTTTAAGGGAGAGGCTTTAGAATAATCAAATCCTTAGAATATTTATCTTTTGAAGTCTTTTAAGAGCCTAAAATCAAATTAAGTTTTTCTTTACCATTTATAAAAGAGGCAAAATATTCTTTGAAATTTTAGATCTCCTTTTTAAATCTCTCATTCTGAGAAAACGATATTTTATAAAATTTCTTCTTATTGATTATGGCCTCCTTTTTTTTTTTTTTTCATACATTCAAAATTCATTTTCAATTCCATAATTTATATTTTAAAATTTATATTTCTTTTAAAGCTTTCATCAAAATCATTACTAATGGATTTCAAGACTTTCATAAGATTTTTAATAATAACTATATTCTTTAGTTTTAACTCATCATCATTTTCTATATCACTATCTAAAGAATTTGTTTGTACCTTAATTGAAAAGTTCTCCTCAAATGCCATAAAACACATATTTGCTTCTGGTCCTATTATTCTCCTTTGCTAATTTTTGAATTGGCTTGGCTCAAAAGAGTTTAAATAATCCCAAGTAGCATTGTATGTGTTTTTCTTCTTCTTTTCCTTCTTTTTAGCATTGGTTTTAGGGTAGTTAGTCTTTATGTGAGCAAGCTTTACACACCCACAATATTCCACGTGCTCAAGCGTGCCTTTTCCAAATTAGTCTTTATATGACCAAGCTTCCCACACCTATAGCATTCCACCTCCTCTAGCTTGTCATCATCTTTCCTTTCAGGCATCTTCTTAAACATCCTTTTAAAGAACCAATGCTAGAGTGCTACGTATAACTAGTCATTAGACACAATTGAAGTTTGCAACCATGATTGAATAAAATCCAAAGAAAATTTAAAGATCACATCCATAACATTTATCTAATAGAGATTAACTACAGGATTTTGCCACCAGCTTTGATGTTATATGGATTGTTTAATTTGTAATGGCTCTTTGGTGGGAGAAACCTATAAATACTCCACCAAATGATATTAAATGAAAGAGAATAGCAATTTATTATAGCCAAACTCGTGCAAATTGAATTCTAAACTTTCTCTCTCATTAACGGTGACATCTAAATTCATTTATCAAACCAATAACTATGACATCCATTGTTCTCATTTGTAAATCAGCTACGATACCACAAATTGTAATGTCACAACATGGCTACAGCTAGTACCTATCATCAGAGCACTCAACATTCGGGATTTGCCTGTCGGCCCTGCGATGTCATACACACCGGGATTTGTACATCTGCCCCGCGTGTGCTTGAACCCTCTGATACCACTAACTGCAACTATCGTCTTCAGTTGCAAATCATGGCATTTCACGTTCAGAAATGCATACACATTAAGGTTCATTCATCATACATATATAATCCCATAAGTATTTAATGTACACATGTGTTAACTAATGTCAGGACCAGTGACCATATCTAGTTCCTATCAAATGTATGTACATGATACAAGTAGAGAGAGTTGGAATTTAGCTGACGACCTATGTTCCTGTGTCTTTATGCAAGACTTTATGCACCAAAATGTCCAAACTCTATGCTTCAATATCTGAAAAATAATAGCGATTTGGTGAGTCGCGACTCAGTGAATAAAAACAATAATAAAATCCTCATGGCATAATCCATAATAAAATATCATCAAGATACATTGCAAGTATAACAATTGACTATACAAGTGCAAATGCATTAGCTTTGTTTTTGTCATGACTATGCAAGGCAAACATTGCTCCTGCGATATTCATGTGATTCATGTAACATATGATTTGGGACCTATTGGTCCATCTTCCTATAATTCATTTGACACATTATTTGGGACCTATTAGTCCATCTTCCTGTAATTTGTAAGTGTTTGACAAGTCGGTTACAATGCCCCTTTTAGTTTCATATGCAAGTGCTTATTCACAAATGATATGCCAAGTAATCGTTAAGAACATTTAATTCTCACTTGGCCTGTATTCCCATGTAACATGTAACAATTCAATTGTATATACATGTAATAGAACATAATCATATTATTCCCATGTAACATGTAACAATTCAATCATTCTCACTTGACTTATATTTTCATGTAACATGTAACAATTCAATCATATATACATGTAATAGAACATAATCATATCATACAGTTATCACCTACACCCATTGAATCCAATTATGGTTTTTACTCACACACATTGAATCAAATTATTATTTCTACTCACCTTTTGATGTAAACAACCTTTATGGTAGGGGTTCTTTAAAGTATTGAGTTCCTAATAGTTGATACATATAAGGTTATAAGTATATCAAAATGATTATGAATGCTTGGTATGCAGTTATGGCATGATTCATGCAAGTGTACCTAGTGTTTATACATATTTTCCTCATATGACAGCCTAAACTTGCTATAAGTTCATAGTAATAACTCCTAATATACTTATCCAAATGGCTTGATTCCTTTTTTTAAAACAAACTAGACATATAATGGGACAACATATTCAAATTTTAGGCTAATATCAAATACACATAAAATGTGGTGAATTTTTAAGTTCTGCCCTATTGCAGTGTCTTCTCTATCTGAGTAAGTCTTACTCCCTTAGGTGTATCTCAAATTGTACTAGCCTAATTACAATAATATTCTACCATCAGTTACAAAACATATAAATAAACATTTTTCATGTTTTACTAATTATCCAATTCAGTCTAAAAGTTCACCAAAACAAAAGACCAATCTCAGGGCAAGTAGGTTCATAACATGTTGACAACCAGTCATGATAAGGGGACAATATCTCAGCAACTGTAATGGATTTGGTAACAATATTTCACAGGTATGTAGATCAGACATAAATATACAACTTTCAAGTTTGTACCATCATCAAATTCTAAGTCTATGGTCATCAAATTATTGGAAAACTGAATTAAAAGAAAGGTGGTGTGTCATCCATGTACAGAGTCAGTCCCAATCAATGAGCCATATCTCTTCCTACATAGCAAATTAATCGAAACTGCTTAACATGTATTTAAAGGGAATATAACCCTACAAGTTTCATGTTTTACACTTTGTCAAAATTAGAATATAAAGTCATCAAAATATAACAAAACATAAGACTGAGATCATCTCGGTTCGTTTTTGAACTAGTCTTGATGAAGGAGCCATATCTCTTCACACACACAAAATCAAATAAAACTGTTTCATATGCATTTATATGAGACATAATGCTACAACTTTCATGTTTTGTGCTTCCCCAATTCCTCTTATAGGGTTATGAAATCGTGGGTGAAAAATTTTGCTCTAACAGTAAAATCAATAGAATAAGCTCCTGTTCTCTTGGATTACAACTTCCATCCAAGAGCTCTACCTCAATTACTCCATAATTCTCACTAACTGTGCATGATTAACATGTCATGAGAGGTTAATTCTAGTTAAGAAGAAGATAAATTACTTATCTATTGTCCCAGAATTGGAAAACTTTAGGCAGCCCACACTTCTTCCTCTCCTTCTTCTTCTTATTCTTCTTCTTCTTCTTCTTCCTTTCTTGCTTTCTTCCTTAGCTCTCTCTCTCTCTCTCTTTCATTTGGTGTATTCGAACCTTATCTCCTATCTTACCAGCCCATAAGGGTAGATAATTATAATTTGTATTCTTACTCTAATAGGACAAAAGATTGGTGGCTTGTTCCTATTGGTTGAAAGTTAAACAATTTTGCTTTTAGCCCTTCTTCTTCATTCCTTCATCACCTTCGTCCATCCTCTAATTTTTAGATGCTCTTTATACTTTTAGATGAGCCCTTAAACACCATTATTTATGATGCTATAATAACCACACAACATGAAATAATTTGTCATATAACTATGCAAACACTGCATATATGTTCAAGCATCCCAAATGCAACGGTGCAATTGTCATTATCGTGTTTTTACAATTCACATGTCTAAATGATTATTTATCCTGTGCACATGGTCATGTGAGATTTCATATCATTTGATATAGTGCATATGCTTATATGTGATTTCATACCATTTGTGCAATGAATATATTCATGTGATAATGCCAATAAATATGGATAAGGATGTTACATTTCTTCCCCTCTTATAAAGAATTTTGTCCTCGAAATTCAGTACCTACAAACAAATGTGGATATTGTCATTTCATGTTCTCTTTGGTTTCCTATGTAGCCTCTTCTTGCAAGTAGTTTCTCCATAACACCTTAACTAAAGGGATTTCTCAATTTTGTAATTATTTTCTCTTATAACCGATGATTTCCACTAGTTCTTCCATGTAACTTACATCATTTGCAATTGTTATCGCTAGATCCCTAAGTATATGTGTATGATCATACCAATACTTCTTTAGCATACTCACCTGGAATACATCATGAATCTGAGCCATCTTTAGTGGTAGTGCTAGCCTATAAGCCAATGGACCGATTCTTAATAAGATCTCATATGTATCAAAAACTCAGTTATACACATTTCTTTTTCATCCCAATAGGTGGGACTTCGGCATTTTCTTTCATATAGTGCTTCATATGGTGCCATCTTTATACTGCTATGATAATGGTTATTATAAGCAAATTCAATCAAGGCAATTTATTCATCCCTTGTACTTTTAAACTCTATAACACAAGCTCGAAGCATGTCTTCAAGTGTCTGAATTGTTTTTTCTTCAAAGTCCTCGGTAACCCATATATAAAGTCCATAGTTATTCTTTCCCATTTTCATACTAGAATCGTCAATGGTTTCAATTTTCCAGCTGGTGCTTGATGTTCCATTTTGATCTGCTGACAAGTTAAACATGTTGAAACATAGGCTATCACATCTTTGTTCATTTTAGGCCACCAAAAATGAGATCACATGGTATTATACATTTTTGTCATTCTTGGATGCATGGCATATAGAGCATTATGTGTTTCTTCAACATTAGGCACACAAATACTAGAACCTAATATCAAGGAATCATTTCGAATATCAAAACCACCATGTCTCCCATGTTTTACCATTTCAATCATCCCATATAACTTTGGATCCCTACCCTGTGCTTCTTTAATTCGATCATGCAACACTGGTCTCACTTGAAAAGTAGCAATCAATACCCCATTCTTTTGTAGGTTTAGTTCCATATTCATAGCTCATAATTGAACTAAATAAGACAATAAAAATACTTGTAAATAGGCTACATCACTTCTTGATTTCCTGTTCAAAGCATTTGCAACCATATTTGCCTTCCTTGGGTGATACTCAATGGTACAATCATAATCCTTTAGCAGTTCTAACCACCGCCTCTGTCTTATGTTTAATTCTTTTTAGCTCATCAAATACATTAAGCTTTTATGATCTATAAATATTTGGAAAGTTTGTCCATATAAATAGTGTCTCCATATTTTCAATGCAAACACAATAACAGTAAGTTCTAGTTCATGTACTATGTAAGATAACTCATAAGGTTTCAGTTGTCTATATGCATATGTAATTATCTTACCATGCTGCATTAAAACACATCCCAAACCTTGATGAGAGGCATCACTATATATTACAAATCCTCTATTACTAGTAGGAATGGTTAATACTGGAACAGATGTCAATCTATCTTTTAATTCATATATGTCCTAAAAATACCACATGTGAAATAAGCCTCACAACCATTTTTGATCATGCGAAAAGCCTTGGTAGCAGAAACTAGACATGTTGGTATAATTTGTCTTTCCCCTTGAAACACAACCCTTGTATGATTTGGAGATTCTAGAACAAATTATTTAGTAAAACAATTCACTATTGCATGATATTTAGACAACCAGTCCATACCTAGTATCACATCAATTCATGTAGTGGCAATAGTACTAAATCTTTCCACCCTGATTACAACAGCTTTCAGTTTGGTATAACTTTCAAGATCTGCAACTGTGATCTTACATATGATCACATATCTCAGTCTCTCTTCAAATTTTCGACATTTGCCTCTATCAGTGGTTACCATAAATGATGCTTAATGAGATGATTGATTGAATTTTACCTCATATTCAACTATAGTCATTTGCCTCTACTATAGGTTCAAAAACTCTCTTCTCTTATCATCTTTATATATTTCTGGCATGTAATTGTTATTGAACTCACGAAGAAAGTCATCCCATGTAATCACTAGAGGCTGGGCATTACTCCCTGGAATGGTTTCCCACCAATCATATGCATC